>CALYCR020000287.1:0-14548 GCA_944470395.2 Schistosoma turkestanicum
GACCGAATTGTAGAGTGCGTCGATATTGGATTTCGAAATCATACCCCAAAAGTACCAAGGCCCATCGCTGAAGACGATTTGCAGAATGGGCTGGAATGCCAGACTTTGAACCAAATATTGCTAACAGAGGCTTGTGATCTGTGAGGAGCGTGAATCTCTGGCCGTACAGAAACTTATGGAAACGGCGAACAGCAAACACAAGGGCAAGAGCTTCTTTCTCTATCTGGCTATACTTCTTTTCTGCTGGGGTCAGTGTAGGGAATGCATGCATAACTGCTTTTTCTGACGCGTCTGGAAATTGATGTGAAATAACAGCACCTAGGCCATATGCTGAAGCGTCTGCTGCTACGATGATCGGCATGGATGGGTCGTAGTGTGTTAATAACAATTCCGAGCTAATTATAGACTTGAGTTTACCAAAAGCCGCGTCGCACTCTTTAGTCCAGTTCCATGTGCTATGCTTCTGCAGTAGACAATTCAATGGAGCGCGAATATCATGCATCGAGGGAACAAAAGTTGAATAATAACTGATTAAACCGAGAAAAGATCGTAATTCGGAAACATTAGTGGGAGTGGGCATCTGTTTGATAGCTCGGATGGTATCAGGATCCGGTCTGCGACTGTCGGCATCAAAGATGAATCCCAAATACTTTACCGACTGCAATAGAAACTGGCATTTTTCTGGGCATAACCGGAAACCATTGTCACTGATGCGTTGTAGTACCAATGTCGTGCGTTCCCGTAGCTGTTCTAACGTCTTCGCAATAATCAAGATATCATCGAGATAAGCTGCAACCCCTGAGATATCTGATAGGATAGTATCCATTAGTTGTTGGAAGATAGATGGGGCAGTCTTAACTTCAAAAGGTAGACGGTTATACTGAAACAAACCGCGATGAGTGTTGATAGTAAGCAGCTCTTTAGATGCTTCATCGACTTCCACTTGCAAATAAGCATCAGCTAGGTCAAGCTTTGCGAAGAACTTTCCCCCATTCAGCATAGTGAACAGATCTGCTGGGACTGGCAGAGGATAATGATGCTGTTCTAGAGCTGCGTTGAGACCTGTAGAGAAGTCAGCACATATACGTATCGTGCCGTTGGCCTTCTTGATAACGACTATAGGTGCTGCCCAACTGGAGTAAGAAACGGGAGTAATAACTCCTTGTCGTTGAAGGCGATCCAGCTCTTCATCTACTGTTGCTAATGTAGTATACGGTACCGGTCTCTTTGGACGAAAAGCAGGCTTAGCCCCATGTTTCAACCGAAGTGTTGCTTTCATAGTAGTGCACCGACCCAATCCAGGTTCAAAAATGGTTGAAAACTCTGTCATCAGCCTCTTCGTATATGCTTCGGGGTCATGTGGTTGTGATACCAGGTTGCATATGGTATTTAACGGGACATCAGCCAATTTTAGCTGGTCGAACCAATCTAAACCAAGTAAATTTAGATCAGCTGGCGTTATATAGCATACCCCAGCAAACGACGAATCTCGGAAAGCAACCTTACATTCCAATTGTCCTAACAGACGAAGGTAATTGCCACATGCTGTACGAGGCTTTTGTAATGTGTGCTACAGGCTTGGGCTACCCAATTTGGTCCAATTTTTGCGTGAGAGGATAGTGACATCAGATGCAGTATCTATTTGCAATCTACACAAATGCCCGTTAATATTAAGAGTAATAAATTTCCTCTCACCTGGTGATGAGCTCTGGCAGGGAGATATTAGGCTCAATACATTGGTACTGGATCTAGGAACAGGCTTCGTAGCACTTCTGGATCGCTTTGGCTTTTTCTGTAGGCAAAAGCCATCTTTATGACCGATGACTTTACACTTCCTGCATCTATGCTGCCTAAATGGGCAGTTCCGTACATAGTGCCATGAGCCGCAGTGCCAGCAAGCAGAAGGGGGATTCATTTTGGGTTTTTGGGCAGAATTGGAGCGGGATGAACTGGGTGTAGCATGGGCAGACTTATTATGATAAGGTGGCTGCTGTACCAAATGAATTTCAGATCGGCTTGAACTACCACTCTGAACTATAGTCGAGTCTCGTTGTAGGTTAGTGAGACGTTGGTACTCATGAGCCATTTCATTAAGCGTAAGCTTCGAATCTTGGTCCAAACGACTTAGTAGCCTTGTTCTAATATCACTGAACTTACTCGACTGGAGGCTGCAGATGAGTATAAGGGCTTTGAACTGATCTTCCGACAAAGACTTCAACCGAAAGCGTTCGCATTCACGGTTGACGATGCCCACATGCGTAAGAAAGTCATCATCTTCGTTCATAATTAGCTTCAAACATCGATATCGAGTATTAAACAGTGACGAGTTATCGCCAAAATGTTGGCTCAATGTCTGAACAGTCTCAGAAAATGAATAATCTCGTGGGTTCAAAGGCAGGATCAAATTACAGTACTTATCCAGCTCACTTGCGCCCAACTTTCGAAGTAGCAGCCGAACCTTCCAAGCATCATCTCGGTTGGAGAAATCAAATTTAAATAAATCTTCATAACGCCGGAACCACATGGCAAAAGTGACATTTGCATCAGGATCATAATGAAATTCAGCTATGCTATTTGCGATGCCGTCGACCGATGGAGCTGTGGTTGCATTAGATGAGCTGGGCTGTGTGGAAGGGGAAATCTTCATGTCTGTCAACATCTGCATCAGTTTCAGCTGCTGCTCAAGTAATAATTCAAGTTTGGCAGGATCCATATTTCCAAAAGCACCGTCGCCACTGATAAGTTCGTCACTTAGTATGCTTGAGGCTATTACGAGTTTACCTTAGTCGATAAACGCGAACGAGACTTTTACCAGCTTCCAAGGAGGCAACCTTGAATACTCAAAGCGAAAAAAAGGCTTTGTAAGCGTAGAAGTATATTCTACAAACACCCAGCAATCACAGTACAATCAAGCATACAACTCTCGTTTATTTATACAACATAAGAACGTCCTTGAGACAGTTAAGAAAATAGCATACTAAAATACACAGCAGCCAATCACAGCCATGGATTTTCCTGGTGGGAATTGAAATCTCAAGGTCATCTGACCAGCCCATGCTGGCAAAACGTGAAAACCAAAATACGGCATTATCAAGTGAATTTCGGGGATCTAACATCCCCAACACAGACCCTGGTAATGTTATCGATATGTGCTATTGAAGAGTTCTTTATCCAATGGTCTATGACTTTTAATGGTCGTTTAACTGGAATCAGTCTGTGAGTCATTTATGTTATGCCTGCACGTAAACACGTCAACTTGATATACTTGAACTATTACGAGTTTACCTAGTCGGAAAACGAGAGCGAGAATCCGGTGACACGACATGCTACTGAAATCCGATTACCCCAACCCCCATATTTAGTTAAAATAAGACAAGACTTGATATGAAGTAGAACCTGTATTCTACAAGCATCCAGAAAGTACGAGGTCCGAATCCAGTGATTCTAGGTTTTCTTAACATAGCTGAGTACCTACAGGTCTTTCAGTAACCATGATACCTTAATACCATTGGCCTTGGTACCTCTATCAGTCAAATAAATAAGGAGTTTCAGACTGTTTAACACTTACTGGCTTTTAATTATGTCTTGGAATATACCACTTTGTGATGGACGCTATCTTGTCTTATTTTAACTAAATATGGGGGTTGGGATAATCGGATTTGAGTAACATGTCGTGTCACCGGATCCTAGCTCTCGTTTTCCGACTAAGGTAAACACTCGTAATAGTTCAAGTTTATCAAGTTGACGTGTTTACGTGCAGGCGTAACACCCAGACTCTATTAATAATGACAATTCATCGATTTTGTAAAAAGACAATCCTCACAGGAATGCACATCTGCGCCAGCAAGAATTTTAACACTAAATAATCAACATCCAACAACATAATTTTACTGGAAATGACAACTTTTAATTCTTCGTTGAATCCAAAAAAATCGATTGATTGTTTTTATTTCCTCTTTAGTCTGTCCAATGAAGCAGCTTTAACTTTACGTGATTTTTATTTGGAACTACGTAAACATCGTCATAGTCGTGATACATTTCCTGTAACTTTACGACAATTAGAATCATTAATACGTTTAACTCAAGCAAGAGCTAGAGCTGAATTACGTGAAGAAGCAACAAAACAGGTAATTTTATTATTTTTTTTTAATTAACTGGTTACATGAATGATATCTCTTCGGCGGAGGGAAGATTATAGAGAAATCATGACTACATTACATCTAGTCTTTGTTGGGAATCTCTGTGCTTTGAATGTGAGAGATGCTCTGATATTTATTCAATTAAAAGGGACTGAAGTAAGCTAAATCACCAGTATAAACCTAGATACACTGGATAGCCGTCTCTTTCTATTATGTAATGTCTCGGCAGTTCACATCCGCGAACTCTGAACTTTCACTTTCGCACTCGAACGTTGACTGGGTATCTAATAGTGTTAATGTTTAACCTCAAGCAGGTAAAGACACCGGTGTCAGTCAAAGTTGCTTACTCTCACTCTTCTACTTTCTCCTGGTGATTGACTGGATTATGAAGACGTCAATAGTTGGGGGGAAGCAGGGGATAAAGTGGACAGCTAGGATGCAGTTGGACGATCTATACTTCGTAGATGATCTGGCTCTTCTATCACACATGTAACAACAAATGCAGGAGAAGACGACTAGTGTAGTAGCAGCATCAATTTTAAACATATATAAAGGGAAAAGCAAGACGCTCCGATCCAACACAATATGCACCAACCAAATCACTCTTGATGGAGATGCCTTACAGGATGTAAAAAGGTTTACAAATCTATGCAGCGTCATTGATGAGCAAGGTGGATCTAATACAGATGTGAAGGTGTGGATCGGCAAAACAAGGGCTGCATTTCTACAATTGAAAAGTATCTGGAACTGCAAACAAATATCAATCAACACCAAAATCAGGATTTTCAATACATATGTCAAAACAGTTCTACTGTATGGGACGGAAACTTGGAGAACCACGAACGCCATCATCCAGAAGATACAAGTAATCATTAAAAATTGTCTACGCAAAATACTGAGGATCCATTGGTCAGACACCATCAGCAGCATCCTACGGTGGGAGAGAACAAACCAGATTTCAATGGAGGAGGAAATCACGGAGAAGTGCTGGAGTTGGTGTATGAGGGCACACATTACGAAAAGCACCTAGCTGTGTCACATGACAAGCCCTTGCAAGGAACTCTCAAGGCCAATAGAAAATAGGAAGGCCAAGGAACACATTGTGCCGAGAAACGGAAACACACTTAAGAAGAATGCAAAACAGTTGGATAGAACTGGAAAAGGATGCCCAGGACAGAGTAGGTTTGAGGCGTACTGGTCGGCGGTTTATGCCTTATTGGGAGTAGCAGGCTAAGTATGTAAGCAAGTTCATAATTTTGAGTAACCTTTATCCATTGCCTGTAATGTATAACTGTCTTCTCTGCTTAAAAGTAAATACTTTGATGAACTGATAATCTGTAGCATATTCCTGTCTAGACTAAAGATATTTTGTCGGTTGGACAGATTGCGCAAATCAATATGTAGTTAAAATCTTTCAAAAAATGGAATGACAAGATATTAAAAGAGCCAACGACTCAGTCAGTCAGTCAGATGCAACGTAGAACTTTGTACATAAGTTCATCAGTTCATGTTGCCATACCACATCAGCACTGAGACGCCATTGTCAATTCAAATCCAATAGTAGAACAGGTAGTAAAGGTATTAGAAATAATCGGAGAGGTTAGGAGTAGAAAATATTCAAGAAATATGATTCAATGAGAAAAGTTCAGAAAGTCGAAACTAGAGGTGTTGAAGAATCTAGAAGATTAGGATTTGAGAGAACACAAACAAAAAATGAACCTGCGCCATTGCAAACGATTTTGAGCCATGTCATTCAGGGTATCTAACCATCGATTATTATGATCTAGCGGACCCCAACCAGGTAGTCGACAACTACCGACATGACTCAGTCCACTTGTCAATGACTTCATGGATTTCTGCAATGTCTTGGTTTGGCCGACCCTAGCTTTCGCCCAACCTATTCCTACATCGCAAAACATAGCTCGACGACGCAGTCGGTGATTAGGCATGCGCAAAATATGTTCCAACCACCTCAACTGATGAAGTTTCAATACCTTATCCATTGACCAGACATCCTTATCTAGCACTCGTTTCCTAATAACAAAATTGCTCACTCGGTTGTCCCACGATATACGAGCAATGCTTCGAAGACACCTATGATCGAAAACCAGTAACCAACGAATATCTTCTACTCTAACTGGCCATGTTTCACAGCCATAAAGTAAGACGGAGCGAACTACTGCGCAGTATACTCGTCCTTTAGTCAGCAAACGGATATCTCGCCTACGTCATAAGTGACGCAGGTTGGCGAAAGGCAATCGAGCCTTCTATATCCGAGTTGAGATTTCGTCTGTCATCAGGCCATCGGCACTGATGAGACTTCCCAGATAAGTGAAGTGGTCTGCAAGTTCGACTACTTCACTCCCTATCACTAGTTTAGGTGCCGATGAAACCCAGTCTTGAAGCAACATTTTGCATTTCGAGGGGGAAAACCGCATCCCGAACATGCTTGCATTGTTGCTTAGGGTGGTCAGAATACTCAGTAATCATTTTCAATTATTCATTAAGATGAAGAACATTAATCAACAATCATATAGGCATAAGATAATCGGAACTAGAAGTTGACGGAATAAAATTGCGAGTTTTTTCTCTGACCATTGTTTATTCCTGTCAATTCTGCCAAACTTATACTGAACTTTCGATGCTACTTATGAGTAGTTTATATTCAAAAGTGTAAATTTTCCTGATTTTCATATGTACTTCTCATTCGAAGTACTAATTGAAAACCGGGAAATGCTGAACAGTAGTTGTTTTCATTCAAATATGAAACTTCTAAGATGGTAGGTACTTCATAAATCTTTTTTTTTTCATTTTCACTATACAGGATGCATTAGATGTTTGTGAACTAATGCAATCAACTGGCTTAGGCAGTGGTTTGATTACTGGTACACCAGCTAATGTTAGCCTTAGTGAAATGAATAATCTTTTGAATACAACATTATCTTCATCGAAACGAATTAGTTCGTCATCAACTGGACCAGCAGCTGCTAAACGTCTATTAGCTGCACTTGAGGTAAATAATGATGGACTATTTTTTTGTTAAATTTGAATTAATTTTGTCTCCATTCTTATTGTTGTCATACTGTGTGGATTATGCTTGAAAGACGGTTTTTTTTTAGAGTTTAAAAGTATTATATACTATTAACGAAACTGAGAGACTGGATGTACAGAAGGAGAGAGGGAGAGGGTGTGTGTGTATATACATCTGTACTACTGTGATAACTCCGCCTGGAACCCTTTTAGGGTTACTTCCAGTCTTAAGTCCGGATAGAGGAGGAGGGTTGGACCAGGTTGGTATGATATCCAAAAGGCTGTGGCAACAGCAGTGATATCTTCTAGTAAGGTAAACCATAAAGCTAGGATGAAGCCGTGGATCTCATTAGCATCTACCGAACTGATGGGTGCTCAAAAAGTCATCCCGCCTGGTTCTGAGGGCGATGAGGAGCGGAGTCAGCTTAGACGTAGGCTAATAGAAAGCGTACGAAATGACCGCGAACAGTGGTGGGTGGAGAAAGCAGAAGCGATGGAAAAGGCAGCGGCGATAGGAAACAGTAGGCAACTATTTAGACTCATCAAGGACACTGGTATTAGGAACCCATGTATGAGTGAGACTATTTCGGAAAAGGATGGTCTTATTATCCATTCTCAATCCAGGAGACTGGACCGATGGGCAGAACACTTTAGGGATCAGTTCAACTTGCCTTCAACAGCACCTCGGTTGCCCACGTTCCCCAGTCATCCTGAATGGCAAATCGACGTAAGTCCGCTTAGTCTTACTGACGTTGAGAAAGCGTTAGGAAATCTGAAGCGAGGACAAGCTGCAGGTCCTGATAGACTGACCCCTGAAATATTTAAGGATTATGGTCCAGTTTTAGCAGCTAGGTTGACTGAGATCTAAGGTAGAATCTGGGAACTGGACGTAATCCCATCCGACTGGTCTCAATCACTGATTATCCCAATCTATAAGAAAGGACAAAAGTTTTCTTGTGAAAATCACAGGGCAATCAGTCTAACTAATATAGTATCTAAAATATTGGCCTCAGTAATACTTCGACGCTTAACGAAAGCTCGTGAAGAGCAGATTCGAGAAAACCAGGCTGGACGTGGTTGTGTAGACCACATTTTCACACTCAGACAGGTCCTGGAACACAGACACATATTTAGACGTCCTGCAATAGTTGTTTTCCTGGACCTTAAGGTGGCATTTGACTCAGTGGATCGTGAGGTTCTGTGGCAATGTCTGTCATTGAAAGGTGTACCAGAAAAGTACATTTACCTCATACAAGCTCTCTACTCGAACATCACTGGTCGAGTGAGAGCTTATGGCGAACTGTCAACGGAATTCTTTACTTCAAGTGGTGTCCGTCACGGATGTCCACTTTCTCCATTCTTGTTTAATTTCATCATAGACATGCTCTTAGAAATAAACTTATCCTCGTCTGAATTTTCAGGAGTAGACCTTTTACCAGGTGGCTCGCTTATTGACTTAGAATATGCCGATGACATAGTCCTACTTGGTGAAGACTCTGACAAAATGCAGAGTCTTCTGACTACCCTAAGCAACAATGCAAGCATGTTCGGGATGCGGTTTTCCCCCTCGAAATGGAAAATGTTGCTTCAAGATTGGGTTTCATCTGCACCTAAACTAGTGATAGGGAGTGAAGTAGTCGAACGTGTAGACCGCTTTACTTATCTGGGTAGTCTGATCAGAAATAGGTTGGATGAAAGTTAGGGGCGGCCAAACCAAAACATTGCAGAAATCCATGAAGTCATTGACAAGTGGACTGAGTCATGTCGGTGATTGTCGACTACCTGGTTGGGGTCCGCGAGATGATAATAATCGATGGCTAGAGACCCTGGATGACATGGCTCAGATTCGTTCGCAATGGCACCGGTGCATTTATTCTTTGTGTTCGCTCAAATCCTAATCTCCTGGTTTCTTCAACACCTCTAGTTTTGACTTTCTAAACTTTTCTCACTGAATCATACTTCTTGAATAATATCTTCTAATCGTAATCTCTCCGTTCACTGCTGATACCCTTACTGTCTCTACTACTATTGGATTTGAATTGACAATTATATCTGTGTGCTGATGTGGTATGGCAACATGAACTGATGTACTTACGTACGAAGTTCTACGTTGCATCTGACTGAGTAGTAATTTACGAATACCTCTACTCTTACTGGCCATGTTTCACACTCATGTAGTATGATGGAGCGGACTGCTGAGTAGTATAATCGTTTGTTGGTTAGTAGACGAATATCTCTCTTAGACCATAAGTGACCATAAGCAAAAACCGATCGAGCCTTCTGTACCCATGCTGAGATTTCATCAGCACTGATGAGACTCCCAAGATAATTGAAGCGTTCAACACGTTCAACTATTTTACTCCCTATCATTAGTTCAAGTGTCGATACAAGCTAATCGTAAAGCAACATTTTGCATTTCGAATTTTGACCAATCACATACTGAAAACATGGTTGGATTATTGTTTAAATTGGTCAGAAGCCTGTGCATTTTATCAACCCTATCAAATGACAACTTTTCATAAATATGGTATTCTAAATTTCTTTTTCTATTCTAAACCATAGATCGCATCAAAACATGCCAATAGTCGTTTATTTACAATGCCTGAAATTAATGCAATCGCAAATGATTTACAAATTAATTCCAATTGTATTATGACACTGTTAGATCGATTGAATGAATCCGGTGCAATACTTAAACAAGGCACTAATCTGTATAAACTTGTTTAACAAGGAGAAGTATTGCACTACTGAGTGCATTGTTATTTTTTTCTATGAGTTCCTTTCTCTGTTATTTGTATTTCTTAAACCGGTTTTTTTATACTTGATAATTGAACGTTGTTTTTCTTGTTAATGGTGTTGAACTGTTACAGGTATGAGGGCGGATGTTGCTTATCGGCTGCCCACACCGTGGGAGGTTGTTTCTTGAGGAACCTGAAAAGGAAAGTAGAGTAGTATTGGACTTAGAGACCTGAGAGGGTGACCACAGAGCCCAAGAGACAACTGCTTGAGGCCGGTCACGCACGGCCTTTTTATGAAGGGCTTTTTGAGTATTAGCTTCGCTCTTGTTTAAAAGCCCTTAGTGGGCACCCTTATCGCTGGAGACTGAAATCTGTGAGGTAGGGTGAGGTGTGACATTTTTAGGGCCAACATTTTCCAACCCCTTTCCTTCCTTGTGAGAAGGCACCATGGCTGCAGATGCTGGTTGTCCGAGGGAAACACCTTACTGCTGTCACACCCCTCTGCAGTCAGCAGTACGACTTGACCCTCAGACCTTGAGTATCTGCTTTTAGACTGATCGTTCTCCAATCGACCTGCGTGGCATGGTAGAACCTTCAGGAACATATGTTCCAGCCAATATACCTCAGTTGGGTCATCACGATAGGTAAGCCCGACCACCACTCGCTGGTATTGCAGTTGTAGTGCATGTCCGGGTCACGAAAGTCGATGTTTCAAGATGATGGCATCAACTAATCACACGTTACCGAACCTTTTTCTTCATTAACATGGTTTTGCTACTGAATGTGAGCAATCGTTCTGAGACCGCGATGATCGAGAACGATGGTCGAACAAAAACACACCAAATTCGAGCCAGGAAAGTGGGGTAGAGCAAATAAATGGCAGCAATACAAACAGAATGTTTGCGCATAAAGAGTATTTTAAACAAAAGTTACAGTAAAACAATCACTGATACAATTGGTCATCATAATGCATGTTTCTATTAAACCAATCGCGTTCTTTTTATAAAAGTGGTTTCATGACAGATAGTCGGAGATAGTTTGGCTAGAGAACACCTGAGAACCCAAGTTATATACTAGTTGATACTTGTTGGCGAAGTGTATATGCAATTTCGTTAGAACCTGATACTCTTTTCACAGTAAGGTTATTCACAACTGTATAGTCAGTGAGAAAAATTCCATCATTTCAAGCTAAATGATGTATGAATATGAGAGAATATTGTATCCACATGTGAGTAAATTCGTATACATAGAATGCAACTACAACCACGAAGCTTTCATCGGCTTGTAGTGTCTCGAGTCGTGGTTGACTGTGAACACCATTACAGACCAATCACATTCCCGTCACTAAGTATAATATCTCTGTGAATCAAGAACCGGGAAGAAGAGTTAATCCATACAAGGAAATATATTTGCTGGCGATTTCGTGGTATCAAAAGGATACCGAAATCATTCCAGAAAAGAGAGGCAAAGTTGCAGCGAGCAATATAATCAAAAACAGCGGCAAAACAAACAGAAAGTTTGCGCGTACAGAATATGAATAAACAAAGAGTACAATAAAACAATCACTAGTACAATTGGTTATAGTAACGAATGTCTCTATTAAACCAATCGTGTTCTGTCCATAAACGTGAAGTTACTAGAGGCTTATAGTGTATCCATGGCTTTCAACGACTTTGAGTATATAGCATAGATAGTGAGTGGCAAATGGACAATGTCTATCATCCAGAACTGTGAGTAGTTTCCATGTAAACATTTAATACTTATCATTTACAAGACATTAGATTTTAAATCCTACAAGAAGCACTAACTTGCAACAATGAAAATTTAGCAAGCATGATCTTGATGTAGTTTGTAAATGAGAAAGTATTATACACAGAACTTAGTTGAAGCAGTACTTGCACTGTCAAACATCAAAAAGACAACACTGATATAACTCATTATCACACACAAGATAATGTTTCTTGGTAATACATACTATCCAATGTACTTCAAGAGGTTTCATATTCTATGAACTAGAGCTAGAACACTGATACTCCTGGATGTGTATATTTAAGTAATTAAATTCACTACTGTGTATAATTGTAATAAACAATCAATGTATCATAGAATCGAATGGTCAGTACCAGACTGAAATGATTGAATAACTCAAGAATTAGATCTTATTTACCGTACACCTGATATGCCTTGATGGAGTATAGCTCGCCGATCAGCATTCCCTAACCTACTCAGTCCTAGGCCTACCTTTCTAATTCCAACTAATTGGTATTCATTCATCTAAACATCAGACCTGTTTGTCATTAGAATGCATTCAGAATGATATGGGTGATATGCTTGAAACTATTACGAGTTCATCTTTCCGGTAAACGGGACGATGCAGTGGCATGATAGACTGTTCTGATCCGTTTGTTTCCGGCCCCGTTATCTAGATCAAGAAGTTTTGATAAGGAGTAGAGGATGTATTCTACAAGCACCCAGAAAATTCTAGGTTGCTTAGCACACAAATCAAGCTTATTTATACTATGATAGCAACGCCCTTGGTAGAGCCATGAAATAGCCTACTAAAATAATCTACCAACCAATGACAGTTAAGGATTTCCGGGTGGAAAATGTAAGCTGGAGGTCAACTACGCAACTTAAGTGCGAAAACATAAAAAATTCGAAATTCGAACATTTTGTGAGTGAGTTCTAGGGATCTAACATCCCCAACAATGGGCTCTTAAAATCATCAGCAACTGTATTAGGACAGAAACAAGATTGTCACTAGAGTATCCATCGACTGTATTTTAGCAAAATCAATCTAGGACTACATTCGATTTGTCTAATCCATATATATATAAATGAATTTAATCTATTCAGAGTGTTAATTACAATGTTTCAACTGTTCATATTAACAGATAGGTAGTAGATAGTAAACAGGCAACCTTACAATGAAATATTGGGAGGATTCATACTAGTGGCATTCAAATTAATCATAACTACTTTGTTGGACACGTCTGTTCATAATAAAATATGCGTCTGTCTCAATTAGTGCTCTTTTGGTGTTTCAATGAATCGTTTAGCACTTCTCTGAATGTTTGTGGATACATTTACCCTAATCATAGATTTCAGAATTAGTTACTTTCAAACAGTCACGAATTCTGTGGTATTTGTATTTAGTGCCTATGTAGCGGTAGAAAAAATCCCCAAAATAAATAGTTCTTTAGGGCTTCGACCTCACACCCTAGGTGAAAGCACTGCGTCACGTAACTGTACTAGATCATTTTTGTCTTTACCGTTCTACGGATCAGGTAGAAAGCTTAGTTCGCTTGCTTCCCAACCATCCTTGAAATATGACATCGACTCTCTTCATTTCTAACTTCTGTTTTGAATTGATTTTGGTATTCTCGATCTGAAAGGTGTTACTGACAAAAGTGATGTTAAGTTCTGAATATCTGTGACATCTCCAGTCATTTGGTGTTGACAAGCAGTGATATTTTAACAGACAAAGTTTTGTCAGAATATTGGGAAAGGAAATATCTGACGATTACTTTAACATCTCAGGCTAGATAAGCTCAGTGGTCCAGATGCTGTTCTTCCCTAGGATCACGAAAGCCCTGGTGCGAGATGCGTCATGTATATTCAAGCATATATCTTTCAAAATACTTTGAGCAGATTGTGAGGATGACTTCTCCTTATCCTCTGATGTATATCCATCATTATCATTGATTTGTGTGCGTTGCCTTCTTGTATGCTTCGTAAGAGTGAGGGATTAGCCAATATTTGCGTACAAACCTGGTTCTCAGTTCGTTAGCTGCCGTTTTCTAACCCTTTATTGACACTCCTGTTTTATACACTGTTGACTAACATCATACAGCATATTACATGTCAGCTGCACAAGAACAGTTTAATCTATATCTGTGAGTCCTTGGAATTATTCATCCCATATCATCATAACTGTGGGTAACATATATGAATACTCGGACCCTTCCTACAATAGCAAGTAACTTATTGATTTTTTATATATGTGACTCATCTATTTATAGTTTTGACTATATTCGAGTTAGGATATCTTCATATTTCTTTCGGTTCTCTGCATCCCTTCCAACCAGACGTAATTGGTGAAGTTTGTAGGCCCTTGTAGATAAGAGGCATGTACTAAAAACTAGTGTCACTTGTTCCTAACGGCATAGAATAACTGTTAGGTCTTATATTGGCCATTAGGCACTTGGAGAAGGCTGAAAGTGTTGAAAGCAAGAACACTCGATTAAGACTGCATGGCTTGGTCATACAGGTGTGATCACTCTAAATAATTTCTTACTTTTCATATTAAATATACCTTTCTCTTCCAAGCTGAATGCAATCCGTCAGAATTTTAAACATGCACACTTCCGGCCGTCATGATAAGACTAGTCTGTATAAATAATACCACGTAGGACCGTTTAAATTAAGTTGTCACATCGTAGTTAGTCTATAATTGTGGAGTAGGTCTATCATCCATGCAGCGAAGATTAGTGCAATATTCCCGTTCCCAATATCGATGGCACAGAAGCACAGCACATCTACCAGGGCGCAATATATGATTCTGCAGGTATTTAGGCCTTTTCTGTCGAGTGGTGGCTGACCATCCCTGTACCACATAACAGTGATTGATTGTCCCTTTAT
>CALYCR020000288.1:0-19424 GCA_944470395.2 Schistosoma turkestanicum
AAAATATGGAAAGAATAACAATATACAATGGTAAAAATCTCAAATTGGAATCAAATAAAATACCCAAAAATGTCAAGAGAAAAAGTCCATCAGGTCATGGCAAGAATATGTAAACATGGAGGGATTTTCCCAAAAACAAAACATTCAAAAAGAATTCTACAGTCTTTTAGTCTCACACAATGTTCGAACGTTCCATGTGGGTTGTGGTCGCAAACCGCATACGCAACCCACAGAGGGGCTGTGGAACAGTGTACAACGGACGTCCAAAATATTATACTTGTGAGTGGAACTTGAATACAATGAACATTAAAGATGAATAAAAGATTAGTCCAATCCTAACATAATTGATAATTATATCAGTTTTGCTTGTCAAAGAAATAAACGGCGCAATAAATGTTCAAATACTTAACAGTTTATCAATTAAAAACACTCTGTTTACCTCAGAGGTATGTCATTTATTTGAGAGAATAGGAAGATTGACAAAGTATCTCTGTGCGAATACCGGACAAATGTTAGGTGAAATCTGTCAATCATTTGTGCTGGATGACAAGGACTTAAATACATGAAAACTTTGACAGATAATGGAAACGAGTATTGAAAGAACAAAGGCTTCAAAGTCACTGATTTATAACTTACTTCAAGGAATGACATTTTTTATAAGCATTGAAAAATTCACTTAACCTAGTATCATCTATTGTGGGGCGAGATTGAAGGTTTTTGGGTTCGATGCCTGTTTGCATGGTTGTGTTGGATGCGCATATCCGAGGACAAAACACTCATTCAGTGCTTCCGAATGGTCTAACCTTATGAAGTTCTTCATTTCAATGAATAAAATAGATTACGTTGCTTAAATGTCGCATAGATCCTTTCTGCAGAATGGAACGTGAATTCAATACTTGTTGTTTTCAACACTAGAACGTTATCCACTGGACTGTCGTTTCATTTTTCAAAAGTTTATCATTTAGCCTTATTGGTGAATGAAGTTTTGTACTAGTGTAATGGACAAAGATATCGAGGCCAGATGGAATAGTAATGTATTTGGAGATAGGAAGTTAAGTAGTTGAACGTTTTAACCGATTCACTTATCTCGGGAGTCTTATCAGTGCTGATGGCCTGGTGACTGACAAAATCTTGGTATGTATACAGAAAGCTCGACTGGCTGTCGCCAACTTGCATCACTTATGGCGTAGGCTAGATATCCGTTCGGTAACCGGATGGCAGGTTTTACTGTGCATCACGTCGCTCCGTCCTAATTCACAGGTCTATAAAATGGACACTAAGAATAAAAGATATTCGCAGGTCACTAGTAATCGATCATCAGTGTCTTCGAAGCATTGCTCGTATATCCTGGGATAATGGAATGAGTAGTGAAGGTGTTAGGAAAATGGTAACACGTACCTATGGGAAATAAGTTGATAAATTAAATCTTCATCAGTCTTGGTGGTTGGGCGTACGTAACACAAGTCTCAACCGCCTACTGCCTCGATGATATGTTTCATGGTGTAGCAGTAGGCTTAAAGGAATCTCGGAATGGCTGAACCAAAACATGACACAAATCCATTAAGTCACTTACAGCTAGACACAGACATGTCACTAAATGTTGACTATCTGGTTGGAGTTCGCGAGAAGATAGCAACCGATGGTTAGAAACTATGAATGACATTGTTGAAATTGTCTGCGATTGCTCGGGCTCATCCATTCTTCGTCTTCTCTCAAATTCTAATCTTCTGAATTGCTGATGACCTTCTTTCTCTCCTTTTAAATATATTTCACTGTGACCTGCTTGTGGGATAATATCTTCAATCCCTAATCTTTTCCATTACTACTAATACGGTTACTAACTCTACTACTACTGAATTTAAACTGACAACTCCATCTGTGTGGTATGTGTGGTATGGCTACTTGAACTGGCGCACGCACGTACAAAGTTCTATGTTGTTGTAACTAACTGACTAACTGATTTGAAGAAGATAAAGTTTGCTAACAAAATTTATCCACCTTATCTCAAAGGTCTTCTGGTCTTCAAAACACTTTGATCGCACTATACCCGCGGAACCGACCTCTCCTGTTCAGTAGTAACTTCTGCGTGACATTCCGCCAAATACTACTCACAAACCACGTTACTACGAGTATCCTCCACAATAGTTTAGTTTAGATTAGAACGTTTCAAATGCTGTATCTGATAAAATCATCATATATATTGTTAGGATATTCATCCAATATCCTAAGAGAATTATTGGTCAATAACTGTTGGTTAATTCCTACTGGTCAATTTTATCGTCGTCCTAGATATCAGTGTCACGTGCTCCAATGTTTTTCCTGTTGGTTGTCCTGACTATCAATGTCATTTTAAATGTTGTTTCCTATTGGTCGTCTTAACCGTCAATGTCACAGACTTCGATGCTGTTTCCTATTCGACCAAAACGTATAAATATGCATTATTTGTAACGTTTCATGACCACGACAGGATCAGGGCTCGGTCCCGGATCCGTATTCCGGGATCCTGTTTCTCTTCTGGATTCGGACCCCGTACTTTCTGGATGCTTGTAGAATACAGGTTCTACTTCATATCAAGTCTAGTCTCCTTTTGATAAATATGGGGGGTTTGGATAATCGGATTTGTATAGCATGTCGTGTCGCCGGATCCTCGATCCTCTCTCGCGCGTTTTCGACTTGGTAAACTCGTGTTAGTTCAAGTATTTAAAGTTGAAGTGCTTACATGCAGGCGTAACATATATATACCAGTATTTATACTTATGATTCAGTAGCCGAATAGATATTTTTGTAATCATTCTGTATTACGGCTACCTTTGTAGGCATGTTTTCGTATATTTTTGGATCCTTTCCATCAATCCGGTAAACAATTAAACCAATCATGTCATTATTATTCAGATTTACAAACAGGTGATGCTGAAATGGCAGATAAAGAAAATGAACAACCATCCAATATGGATGATACAGTTAATGATATTATTTCACATGAAATATCTTAATTAGGTGAAAATCTTTTGCTGGTGCACCTGCATCACAAATTGTCACATCACTGACATACCCGTCACAAATGAAATGTAAGTTTTTTATTTTATTGGATTTGTATATGTAATAGTTGTTTCATACTTAGATGGTTCATATCAATTTGAGTCATCTATCTCATTCGTAAGTGTTTTGTACAATGGAACATTGGGAAACATATTACGCAATGGTCACTGCTGGTTAGGACTGCGATTCTGTACCTTTTCTCCATTTGAAGTAGATTATTTCCCTAGAATAGAGATCACAGTTAAAACCTTTGATCTAAACAAATCCAATTTGTTCAACAATTGTTTGACGTCGAGCGATGGGTCATCCTGTGTATTGATGATCACAAACAATTTCGTGAACTATTTCGTTTCTCTAGGATCCTGTCGTTTATTTTGGTCATTAATTTGCGATTACGCTTTTTCAACATCCAACGTTGATCAACCTTTTGTCCACCAGTTTAATAGGTAGCGTATTTATGATGCCTTATTGTACTAAACGTTTTTGTATTGCAAACAAAACAAATCAGTCACTCAGTCAGTCAGCAACATGGTAAAACTTCGTACGTATGTACACCAGTTCAAGTCGCCATACAACATTGACACAGAGACGCAATTGTCAATTCAAATCCCATAGTAGTAGAAGTAATAAAAGTATTAGCAGTAATCTGAGAGATTAGGGTTTGAAGATATTATTCACGGAGTATAATCCAGTGAAATAAATTTAAGAAGATAACGATAAAGGTGATGAGGTACTCAGATAAGAATTTAGGATACACAAAGAGTGGAAACACCTGAGCCTTTTTCAAACGATTTTGAGCCATGTCATTCTGAGTCTTTAATCCTTGATTACTATCATTTCGCGGACCCCAACCAGATAGTGAACATTTTGTAACATGACTCAGTCCACTTGTCAGTGACTTCATGGATGTGTCCTGATTCGGTCTGGCCATCTCTAGATTTCTTCCAACCTACTTCTTAACCACGCCCTATTACTAGTGCAAAACAAAATCAAGTCTTTTCAAACTGCAATCATCCTTTTTTCCGGAAAGAGCATACTAACCACAATAAAACAGTAAGCAAAATATTCCTCATAAAATCGTCAAAAGCACGTAACATTTTTTAGAGGAACCATTTCAAGATTTCTAAAAGCATATCACTTATCTACTGCATATTGTTTATAATTAATCTGATTTTGCATAAAACTCATATAACGAATATCATGTAATCACTACTGACTAGTTTCGTGAGGAAATTTACGAAGTTCCAGTGAGAAACCGTAGCTAGTGGAGTTCAACTGTGTGAGGCAGTTACCTACCGAAGACAGCTGTGGTGTAGGAGTAGATTGGAAGAAACCTAGTGGGCGGGCGGCCAGATCAAAACGTGGCAGAAATCCATGAAATCACAGTCAAGTGGACTGATTCTAAATTTCTGTTACTGAATTATACTTCTTGTATCATATCTTCGTACCCAAACCTTTTCCATTACTGCTAATACTTCTACTATCGCTACCACTATCGGATTTGAACTGACAGTGGCGTCTCTGTGCTAATGTGGTATGGCAACTTGAACTGACGTACTTACGTGGTAAGTTCTACGTTGTTGTCGATTGACTGACTGACTGACAGTTCTGCTTATCTTCAGTGTGAGCAATCAATCAAACACTTGTTGTTCAAATGAATTTCCTTGTCTGTTTGTTTTGTTCTCTCTCTCGGGTATATAGTCATTTCAAAACCAAGAATGAATGAACATGCTCACACAATGGAACGTAATAAATCATGTCCTACACATATGAATTATTGGTTTTCAATGAATTCCACTAGTGGTAATCATAAACTACCTGATACTGATAATACTAATACTGATCACATTGATAAAATCAATAACTCTTGTTCCGTTGATCATCATGAAATAATGATTTATCGAAGTATACAAGGCATAAATCAATTAAAATATTTAGCTACCTACCTATTCCTATTGTCCTATTACATTTGAAGCATTTCATGAAATCAGTACTAATAATAATTTTATTATGCATAATGATGATAGTCGTGTATGGAATATTACTAAAGAATTTCAAATTCTCATTCGAAGCATTGCTAGTGTATTATCACGTTTTATTAATAAACTTGCAGATGTGTTTTTGTAAGTTGAATATATTGATGTTATTATTGTTTTATGTTTTATTCATGGGGAAATAGTTTAACGATTAATGATGTTGAGAATTCAATAAAATGTGTGTGTCTTTTTGAAAAAAATTGATACTGGATTCTTTGGTATGATCAAAAGTGAGGGGAGTCTGTTTCCAATGCTCTCATTGGCTTGCTAGATATGAATGAGAGTGGGAAAACTCTGATTCCAAACCCCAGTACCAATAGTGCATACAGGCTCTGGGAAAAAAATAGAATGTGAACCTGCGGTTGTTCCTTGGCTACCACGGGACTGCATTTCTTGATGTTTCTTCAGTGCCTTATATATTAGACCTATAGGTCAAAGTCTCAGAGATATTGGCCCTCTAAGAAAACCACTTGGTTCGGTTTGGGCAGATGGACAGTATTTTATTTAATATTTTATTTTTTAATAAGCAAACAGGAGTTATGAAGCTTTGACTCAGTATTTATAGAGTTCAGCTTTCCTACACTAAGTTCCAGTTTCGAATTCTATCCCATGTTTTTGAATACGGGCACTCGGTTGGTATCATCACGTAACTTCAAGTGTCTGGTCATTGGCTTAGTAAATGAAAGTATTGAAAAATTCGTAGAATAAAACTGAGCGCAAAAGTAACTAGTTTTGAGCTATGATTATCTAGTTCTGAAGTAAAATTTACTATCAAATATTAACTCAAACGTAATAATACCGGGGTTATTCATCGAATAAAATTGTGAAAATGTCTAAAGTCTACGGCATTCTACATTTCAGTTTTATCGGGTAATTAATGCAGGAATCAAAAACAATAATGCACGTTTATCAGCTCATTTAATGAAGGTAAATTTGTTAGCTTCACCAGGAGCTTACTTGTACAATGTACTCATGAGGATACACTGAAACGAAGAGAAGAGTCATTCACATCTTCATTGCTCATTTTCTTCACGTGTTTGAAATGAATAAGCACTGATTTTGAGTCTCAGTTTCAACATCAGCACTGAGATGCAGTTACATCTAGTTCCAAATAACATTGTATGCACGTCATAGATTCCACTGCTAATCAGAATCTAAATGAACAAATCTCAGCAGAGACTATTCAGTTGCAGTCCTGATTATCAACAAAGGATAATCACAGACCCTTACTCTCTCGCCGAATCATGCTTCTTGAATAATATCTTCTAATCCTAACCTCTTCGATTACTTCTAATACCTTTACTACCTCTATTAATATTTGATTTGTATTGACAATTATATCTCTGTACTGATGTGGTATGGCAACATGAACTGATGTACTTACGTACGAAGTTCTATGTTGCATCTGACTGACTGACTGACAGACCCTTACTCAGTCATTCAGTCAGCTACAAACTCTTACTAATACTTCCAATAATTTACATTACTTAAAGCTACTAACTACTTTTGTCTTAGTAAGCAATGGTGTCGTTAGGAAACGGGTCCTAGGTAAGGATGGCAGGTCAATAAATGAAGTATTGAAACGTCATCAGCTGAGGTGGCGGGGACATGTGTTACATATACCCAACCACCGACTGCCTCGTCGAGCTATATTTTGTGGTGTAGTAATAGGTTGGACAAAAGCTAGGGCCGGCCAAACCAAAACATGGCAGAAATCCATGAAGTGATTGACAAGTGAACTGAGTCATGTTAGTAGGTGTCGACTACCTGGTTGGGGCCCATGAAATGATAGTAATCAATGGTTAGAGACCCTGAATTACATGGTTCAAAATCGTTTGCAATGGCGCCGGTGCATTCACTCTTTGTGTTCTCTTAAATCCTGACCTTCTGGATTCCTTATCACCTCTTTCTCTTTCTAAGTTCATTTCAATGGATTATACTTCTTGAATAATATCTTCGAACACTAATCTCTCCGACTACTGTTAAAACCTTTACTATCTCTACTATTATGGGATTTGAAGTGACAATGACACCTCTGCGCTAATGTTGTATGGCACTTTGAAATGATATAAATACGTACAATGTTCTACTTTGCTGTTGATTGGTTGACTGATTGTCATTGTCTTAGTCATATTTTTTCTCTCTTTTCATTCATTTTTTTCTCTTGTTTAAGTCAAATGATGAAAGAGGAACAAATATCCAAATTCATCAACATCATCATCGTCAACAAAAACAAAATCAACTGTTGTACAAAATGAATTTATTGGTGATAATACTACAAATATTACATGTTCAATTGATCATTCATTATTCAAACAATCTCAGTCTATTTCTTCAAAACAAAAAAGTTACATTTCATTGTTATCAATTGTTCTATCATTGATTACTGATTGTTTAGATTTAGCCTCAGTGTTTGCAGTTTTCATTAAAACTGATCAAAATCTATTGAAAACTAAGACTGCTGATTCCGTTGTGAATACAACAGATGTGTAAGTGTATTATTTCGTGGAATTTAACCATATTGGTTTTCATGAATTATGTATGAATAGTTTCTTGTTGGTTAATTTATGTGCTGTTATGCGTATGAGGAAGGATGTTACTTCCTGGCTGCTCGCACCATGGAACAATGCTTCTTGAGGAATATGAAAAGGGAATTGAATCAGTGTTGATCTTAACGACCTGGGAGCGTGATCCCAGAACATTATGGACAACTGCCTGAGGCCAGTCGGACACGACGGACTATTTAATAGAAGTTTTTAGCGTGTTAGCTCCGCTCTTCAAAAGGCCTCACTGCAGGAAACGTAAATCTGTGGGATGAGGTGCGACATTTTAGAATCGTTGGTCTTAGCGACCTGGGTGCGTGACCGCAGAGCCCAAGGGACAACTGCTTGAGGCCGGTCAAACAGGGCCTTTTATTAAGGGATTTTTGAGTATTAGCTCCGCTCTTGAAAGCCCTTAGTGGGCACCCTTACCGACGGAGACGGAAATCCGTCAGGTAGGGTGAAGTGTGACATTTTTAGGGTTGACCTTTTTTAACCCTTCTTTCCTTGTGAGAAGGCAGCATCGCTGCAGATGCTGGTTGTCCGAGGGAAACACCTTCATGCTGTCACAGCCCTCTGCAGTCAACAGTACGACTTCGCCCTCAGACCTTGTGTAGCTGCTTTTAGTTTGATCATTCTCCAATCGACCTGGTTGGCATGGTAGAACCTCCAGGAACATATGTTCCAGCCAGTATAGCTCGGTTGGGTCGTCACGATAGGCAAGCCCCATCACCACGTCAAGGTAGCAGCTATGGTCGGCTGATAGTGATAATTGAACTGTTACGTAAGACAATATAAAAAAATTTGCCATCACTTTCTTGTAGTTTATTTTTGTTGACTATTAAAAATGTATTTCTGTACACTTTGTTAACTTTAGTGCTGAATTGAACACATGTTTTCCTCAATTGTTGAATTGTATTATCCTAACATCAGAAGCTTGTTTCAATCAAGCTCATGAATCAATTAATTTTACAATGACCACAAATTATCAATTTAAATCTTCTAATCCTAATAATGGCATAGAGAATTTGATTAAGAATCGTACTGTTGTAACTCTGAAACCATTGATTAGTTTTCTTCGTCTCTGGCGACAAATGATATCTCAAAAACATTGGCCTGGTGGACATTGTTGTGACCAATGGTGGGACTTTGGTGATCAACAATTGAACTCAACTGTATCAACAGGTAAGGTACTCTATTTATTACAGTAAACCATAGTAAAAAGGGCCTTTTTCCGGAAAAAAAAAATCAAAAGCAAAAAAAATTAAACGGGAATTTAAGAACCAATAACCGGGAACGAATAAGGAACAAATATTAGAGAAGTAAGTCCTGTAAGTCTGTAGTCAGTGGAGTTCAACCGTAACCGGGTCGTGAGAAAAATGTTACCAACAGCAGTTGATGATAGACTGAATCACGAATTGGCTAACATCAGAGGTATAATCCACTGAATGTCAACTCAATAACCTGAAGATCTCAAGCTCGATTAGTGGTTGTGTTGTTGGCGTACATTCCTGAAGAATCTCATCTTAGGATGAGATATCTGTCCATCGCTGGTTTGTTTTCAATAGTTGTCTAACTGATGTCAATTTTTGGTAGAAAAAAGTCGGTCATATCATTCTAGTTGATTTAAAATCTTTCACTTGTTACATTTCATCAGTATAGTCTTCAATAAACACTAGGATTGTTATTTTGTTTACATCTTTAAGAAAAAAGTTAGTTCATTTAGAATTTTCACGTTGGGTAATATGGTTCAGAATTAATCACAATGACCCGGATGCGGTCAATATACACAACGGACAAGCAAGATCCTTTGATACAACACAGTATACACCAACGAAATTGCATTCGACGGATAAACATTGGAAGATGTAGAAACCTTTATATACTTGTGTATCATTATTGATAAACAAGATGGATCTGATGCAAACGTGAAGACATAGATTGGCAAAGCAAGGGCATTGTTTAGATCTTTGTTAATCAACTTAAAAGTCACAATTTTCATTGTGGACGTCAAAACCGTTTGGTTGTATGAAGTAGAAACTTGGAGATCCACAAAAGCCGTTATCCACAAGATACAAGTGTTTATTAACGTTTGTTTACACACGATACTTCGCATCCGTTGGTCAGATAGGTACCACCAACAACAGTCTACTATGAGAGAGAACAGCAGATTCCAGCTGAGGAAGAAGTTACGAGAAAACGCTGGAGGTGGACAGGACACATTGCGAAAAGCATCCATTTGCATCACGATGCCAGCTCTCAGTTAAGACTCTCAAAGCTGAAGGAAAAGAGGTAAACCAAGGAACACACTGAGCCGAGAATCGAAAAACAGACATGAAAAGAATGGATAGCAATCGGTTAGAACTGGAAAGAAAGCCCCAGGACAGATCAGGTTGGAGAATGCTGCTTGGCGGCCTTAGCTCCATGAAGGGTAACATGTAAGAAAGTATCTTCGAACATCCATTTGCGAAACAAATCCATTTTTGACTATCTCTCCTACATATCTTCTTGTCTCCAAACTACACTGATCATGGCATGCATTTCTATCTGGTAACCACTTCTAGACACCGCTACGCCACATACTACTTACATTTCACTGTGATTAGCATTCACTACATCTTCAATGGTAACAGAATTTCTTCATTCCTTCATTGAATTGTTGAAGGAGGTAGGTGGAGAGTTATAAAAGTGAAAGGATATATTTCTGGTTCCTCTGAGCGTTTGTTTTTCCTCAGTATATATTGACTTGTGCATTTTCTCGGAGAGCTACCAAAACCATCATCAGTTTTCTACGCAAAAAACTTCGAGTCCGTTGGCCAGACACCATCAGCAACAATCTACTATGTGAGGAGACAAACCTAATTCAAGCGGAGGAAGAAATCAGGAAGAATCGGTGGAAGTAGATAGAACTCACACTGAGGAAAGCACCCAACAGCGTCACAAGATAAGCTGTCACTTGGAACCCTCAAGATCAAAGGAAAAGAGGAAGGCTAAGGAACACATTACTTTGAGAAATGGAGACAGACATGATAAGAACGAAAAAAATTGAACAGTACTGGAAAGTAAGTTCCAGCGTACTTACATGCCTACTCTTGTTATCCCTCATAGAGCATCGATCGCTAACCATCAGTTTTCTGGCGGATGTTCTCTTCGCGAGTTGGTTGTTTTCAGGATGGGGTCTCCAACCTGATCCCCAACCCTCTTCCTTTATTCGGGCTTGGAACTTGCAGTAACCCCTGGAGTTCTTCAGGTGGAGTAACAAACACTTTCGTAAACTTTTTTCTCCATTCTTATAGATGTTCGTCAAGAATACATTGAAAAATTATTCGGTACATCTATAAGATGTGGTTTACTTGCATTATGCACATGGGTTCGTCAAATTATCGATCGATTCAATGATTATATCCTGTTATCAAATTCATGCATTGATAATAATAATGTTGAATTTCAACATTTAATGGAGATGCAACGAATTGATTTATTGAATGAAGTGAGTTTGTTGTTGTTGTTGTCATTGTTCACATAATCCTAATCCTCTGGATTCTACATCATCTTTGTGTTTCTCTTTTTAAGTTTATTTGATTAGATTATACTTTCTGAATAATATCTTCAAACCCTAACCCTAAACCATCATAGGATTTGAATTGACAATCGTGTATCTCTCTGTACTAATGTGGTATAGCAACTTCAACTGATTTACTTACGTACAATGTTCCATGTTGTAACTGACTGACTGACAATGTAATTCAATTTTTTATTTGTTTTTAAAAAAATAGATGTTGTTTTACGCTTTACTGGTACACTAATGATAAATATTCATGTTACTAAGTAGACTGAAATGCACAAATTAAGGAATGAATTGTGTTAAACACCCTGAATCTACTGGATATTCGTTGATTGGTCGATCTGGCAGGAGATCAATCGGTACCTGAATAGCTAAATAGATAGCTAGGTAAGGATGGCAGATCAATAGATTTAGTTGTGCTTCTTCATCAGCTGAAGTGATTGGGACATGTTTTACCTGTGCCTAAGCATCAACAGCCTTGATGAGCTATGTTTTGTGGTGTAGGAGTAGGTTGGAAGAAAGCTAGGGGCGACCAAACCATAATATGACACAAATCCATGAAGTCACTGACAAGTGGATTAATCCATGTTAGTAGCTGTAGACTACCGGATTGGAGTCCTCGATACCAGAGTAACCGATGGTTAGAGACTTTGGATGGCATGGTTCGAAATCGTATGCAGTGGCTCTAATCTTTTGAATTCCTCATCACCTATATCTTTCTCTTTTTAAATTTACTTCACTGAATTACAAAATTACCGAACCCTGATCTTCATTACCGCTAATGCTGCTACTAATTCTACCACTATTGCGCCTCTGTGCTAATGAGGTAAGGTAACTTGAACTTGTGTACGTACTACGTACGTACGTACGAACGAAGTTCTACATTGTTGCTGAATGACTGACTGATATGGTACCATCTTAGGCTGTGAGAGACTGCGTAACTCGGATTCAACTGCCAGTTCCATCAAGATTTCACATACATCTTATTCATGAGTATCAACTAGCACGTTATTTACATTGTCAGTTAAAAGTGTATTCGCAGTTCAGGTCTCGTAATCTATAATTTTTATCAATAATCAATTAGTTCCAAATACCATAGACATAATCCACGATCATGTTTATCAGGAATAATAGAGTAATACAAATTACCAATGTGTTTTGTAAACATAAATGGTAATTATATCAGTGATCTGTTAAAGTGGCAGCTTATTAGATTAGAACAAGCATTGTACTAGTAGCAGTTGTATATTGTGTCAGTGATAATGAACAAGTTGTATATGCAGACAACGAAACGATAACAGAAACACAATCGAAAATCAGACTAACTCCATCGATCCCTAACATCAAAACAAATAAAATCTATGATTACAGCCTTCAAAATTTTCTAGTTCATTTAAACATGAAAATATCAGACAATAATCAAGCGTGTTAACTCACTTATTAACTGTAAAGAATAATTAATTAATATTAGAATTTTTCTACGTATAATTTTAACTAACTTAATATTTTGCTAAAGTAAATAAGTACGAAATTTAGACAGGCTCATCGATCTATTATCATGAAAAATTATTCACTTGAGTTCAGTTAGTTTGTCAGTTAGTCAGTGAGCTACAATGTAGAACGTTGCATGTACGTACATCCCTACCCTAGAACCCGTTTCCTAACATTAGCACTGCTTACTCGTTGATCCCATATTATGCGGGCAATGCTACGAAGAAATTAGTCCAATTTGCCATACCACAGAGAAATGGAATTGTCAATTCAAACCCTGTATTAGTAAAGGTTGGTAGTAGAGGTCCATTTGGGTTATTCAGAGTGTGTCACATTAGAAATCTAAATTTGAGGTAAAGAAATATCATTGTACCAAGAGTGTGGATGGAACTTCTCGTACTAGGATAATTTAGTATCCTAGTTTTTATATTTTGTCAACCACCATCAACCATGAGGCGGCGTACAGTCTGCCCTTCCTCTCAAAATGCTCTCATATGGTCACTGTCAGGGAAGTCCTACTCACTACATTCTCGTGGCTAGGTTATTATTTACAAAGGATAATGTCCGGGTAGGCGGGTACAGATGATCCACTTACAGGAGTGGTTTATAGGATCCTGATTAAACAAATGGCCTATGCACCTATTGTTCGTCAGTGGCTACCATGAGACTGTATTTCCTGACGTTGCTCTAATGTGCCTTGCAGATTAGAGTTGTATGCCCTTTGAGAAGAACACCCGCTTTAGTTCAAATACTCGGACAGTATTGTATCCCATACGCCAATTCAATGATTTGTGATGTGTATATACATTTAGGTGTCCCTCTGTACCAATATTTATGTGTTTGAAAAAAGAAGTACGTAATTTTTTCAGTCATTTGTAAAGTGTACTGCATATGTTGATCATCTAATTGACAAATACATTAACCATTATACTTATAAAAATTCTCTTAGTGTTATGCTCATCTCTAGGTATGGCTAAAACTTTCGCGGGTTCAGCTTAGTCGAATAACGAGAGCAAAACAATGAACCAGCGTCCAGGTACGCTATTGTGATCCGATTGTCTTAATTGTACCAGCAAGAAGTCTTGATATAGCGTAGAAAGTGTATTCACCCAGCCAGCACACAATGAATCCAAGCACTCGAATTGCGTTTATTTTATACTCTGTAGGGACGTCCTTGGGACAGTCACAAAAATAGCACACTAGACTGACACAGTAACTAATCACAACCAAAGAGTTTGCTGGTGGGAAATGTGATCTCAAGGTCAATTGATATCGGTCCATGAAATAAATTTGGGGATCTAACATTCCCCAAAACTTGGTATTCTGTAAATTGTATAATTTTATATTTTCACATATTCATTTATCTCTGTTTATAGTTTTCTGGGATAATTGCTGTGCTCACTGAACGTGACGATGTAATTTGGCCTAATAATTGTTATTGTAAACCTCAGGTAAATATACCTGGTTTATTGTTGTTTACTGTTAAGTGTTTTACTTAAAAAGGATTTTAAAATATCGAGAAATATTTGAAAATTTAATCGTTATATTCATTGTTGTTGACCATTTAAATATATAACTAGTTAATAATTAGTAGAGTAGTAGTAGTAGTAGTAGTCAAGTTTAGGTTTTGGCTAGCGGTGAAATTTCACTTGTGTTTCGTTTTATTTTGAACTCATCAGACGGATTTTGTTGTAGCCTAATATTGATATTCATTCTGAGGCATTAACTTAGTGCCTTTCACCTTAAATCCCAATGTCTCATTCATTGAGTTACTTAAATACAGGGTTCGATGTTAGATATCTAAGCGTTTATGTTTTCTTGTTAATATTATTGAGCCAAACTTTATGAGCCTTTGTTGGAATCTTGGCATCTTGTACAGATTGCATCGATAATGTCTTTAGCTACGAGTCTTCAGACAATTTCGAATCATCACTTGTAAATAAAGACAATATTGAACCAACCAGATTAGGATGTACATACGTCGATTGAGACTGATTGAATGTCAGTTACTCTCTAATGGCAGTCAAAGGTAAAAAATCCATATATATATATATATATATATATATATATATATATATATATACAAATTATGAACTTAGCTAGAGCACCATTAAAACTCTGGTTTGATTGTATGGCCGTTTCGTCCTTGTACGGGATTACTTAGCAGTGCGCATCCATTAGCCAGGCAATAGATGGGGATTATGCAATATCACTGATTGGTTGAAGTTCGATATTCACACCGTTGGATGCCGGCTCAGTAGTTAGGAGGTTATGCTTTCACGTATGAGATCGAATGTGCTGGGTTCGATTCTCGCTTGTGAGGATCGTAGACACACATTGCTGATGAATTCCATACTAGTACGAAATGTCTTTCCAGTGCTTCCAGGTCTCAAATTGTGGCATTTCATAGCAGGAGCTTACATTGCAATAAACAAGTATGTCGTACGTTGATGTCGTGTTCTGCGTACACAATTAAAATGTTGTCTTTATGCTAATTGTATTCAAGGTTGATAAATATAAACCATTTCGGACATGTTTAATTTCAATGATAAGATTAATAGTATTTCATTTATAACATGTTTTCTTCCGATAACACAAATTACAAGAATAAAATCATAATAGTACTAATTTATAGCATATCTTTGTATGTCTAATAAAAATTTCAGGTTTATTCAACATTAGTTCATTTAACAGCTTATCCATTACGAACATTATTAACTATTCCTACTAGTTTATTATCTACACCAATAACTCATCTTCATCTTCATCATCATCATCATGAATCCACGATAACATGTCATATATTATTAATCAAACAAAAATATTGTTTAACTGCTTTCGGTCAATTAACACGTGCTTTGATTGGTCTATTATGTCGACATGGTGATCAATGTTTTCAATTATATACAGATTGTTTACCGGATTATTTTTGTTTAATTGCAAATTTATCACGTTGGCTTCAATATTCAAATCGTATACAAGTAATCAAGCATGACAATGATCAGTCAACTTATTCATGCAGTCGTAATTCTACTACTACTAATTCTGACAATAGTAGTAATAATAATCATAACAAAAATAGTAATAATATTAGTAATAATAATTTCACATTAACACCTGAACTCATTGAAGAATTGTATGATTTTGAATCTGGACTAGAAACTCCATCGAATTCAAATACTTTCTGACTTATTTATAAATAAATATATAAATATACACCTAATTTCCTGATATGTGATCGGTGAATTTTTTGTACATTTTGTAAATATTACTTTGTTTTCTCCCTATATTGTATAGAGAAATTATTACTTTAGTCAATTTTTACTTCTTTTACTCAACATTGAACATTTTGTATTTGATTTATTGTTGCCCCGGATGTTATTCATTGTTCAATTGTTTGTTTATTCAAACAAGATTATTTGTTCTGCAGTTTAATTTGTTTCTTTATAATTTTTCTTTTATTGCTTTGTTACGGAAAGAGATAAAAAAAAAATCGTAGTTCAACACAATGATACTTCCTTCATTCTGTAAATATTAGTCAATAAAATAAATTTTGATTTTACACTGTGTCGTCTACTTTTTAATTGCACTTTAGTATGTTGTTTACTCAATGTCTGAGAGAAGTGTATTCTATTAACATGTATTCATCACTAAGATGATAGAGAAAATGTGTAGCTCATTTGAAAGATAATTATAGTGGGGTTTTATTCTTAGAGAATGAAACTATTGTCATGTTAACAATTATTTTTTATTTGGCGGGGTTTGAAGTTAATCTCAACTCTTTTAAATGTTCTTTAATTCTGTTGTATTGAATTATATATATATATATATATATATAATTATTCTACCTCTACTATGATGGGATTTGAATTGATCTCTGTGTGCTAATGTTGTTGTATGTACGTATGAAGTTCTACGTTGTAGCTGACTGACTGTTGTATTGAACACATATTGATCAATGAATGAGTGATTGATGTTAATCCGAGTGTAATTTCAATTTTTTGTTTTATAAAAATAATTTTAATTGTTTTAATTTGACTTATTCACTGAAAATAGTTATGGGTAATTTTATTTACTCCTGTATTAAAATTATCTGAAGTAAATATTACAGTTTTCTATGGATAGAAACATATGACTGAAACTGTTGAGTATCACACACATTTAAAGCGTTTTGAAGTGGTTAAGATTTGTATGATGGTTTATAGGGCGGTTTATTAACACGGTCTGATATTTTACTCAAGAACATATGGTTTAAAGTATACTAGTACTTAGTTTTATTTCATTATAACACATACTGAAGTTTGAGCAACCAAAAGGTACTACTAAACCTCGTATCTAAAGTAGGATTCAAAATGAACTTGAAAAACGTACATTTTGCATACTACTCTACTCTTTATTTACTATGGTATCACCTACTGAATGGTCTAAAGCTGTAAATAGGTAAAAATATCATCTAATTTATGCATGGAATTTGTCTGTATGCTTCACCCATCCATCTATAAATGACGATTTATCTACTTCTCTCTAAATCTAAATATTTCCGTGAAGTCTGATAATACTATTCAGCAGTCAGACTTGAATTAACTGACATAGGTTCAAACTTATGACATATTGATTACGCTGATCAATAAACCATGATTCCATACACAAGAAATGGATATTTTTAGCTTTGTAATGTTTAGTCTACTCGTTAGTATTATGCACACATATTTTTATTCAAGACCTGATCGATAATTTATTAAACTGAACAAACGTGACCTTCTTCACTACTCAATGATAAAACTATGTTATCTGTGACATTTGTTTATCTAACCAGTAAACAATACTACGACAATTAGATATGTAGAGTTTAGACATTCACGCACAAGACTGAAGCCCCTCGGTCTGAAACGTGTGAGTAGAGGGAGTCGTGATGCGCATCGTTGTTGAGTCCTTCACCAGGACGAAACGACCGTCTTACAATGATTCCAGGATTCTGTTGATAGTGTTTCATTGATCGATTCATGAATTAAAACAAGATGTTTCTTTGTGTCTGTTTTAGTAATATTAAAAAAATATGGAAAGAAATCGTATCGCATTGACATTTTACGAGATGGGTGTTGTAAAATTTGGAAAATACCAATTAAAATCCGGTATCATCTCTCCGATCTATGTTGATTTACGAATTCTTATTTCTGCACCGAAATTTATGGTGAGTTTCGTTTTTATTTGCTGTGATCTACATCAGATTTTTTTATCATTCAGAATAAATATTAGTGTTATTATTCATAAGATAGTTATTGTTACAGTTGGTAACATCCAAAACTAAATTGATCGGTCTCTTTTTGTGTATACGAACTTCGAAAACATGGGAAGATCTTGGCGGATTAGTTTGTATTTTATGTGAGTGACAATCACGCATAGCGTCTGTGATTTAGATATTTGTATAGTACAAATCCCTTTCTTATGATCTAGTTATCCCAACATAAAATGCTCATATCCAAATCTTGTATATTTCTCAACTCATTTAATTTTGTGTGATATTCAACTAGGGATGTGTAAGCAATCAGTATTTTGAGACTACTACTTTACGCGCAACTCAATTCATAATCTTACATATATATGTTCATTTATATAAACGAGTCAAGGACAAAGTTGGTTGGAGAATACTATTCGTCGGCCTATGCTTAATTAAAAGTAATAAGCGTAAGTAAATAAGTAAGGAATATGAACCAGTAACTATGATTCCGTTAAAGAAGCCAAATGCCTGTTAATCGCGCATGAATGTTCACTACGTCCGGCGCTGTTGTCTGTTTGCCATGACCGAACTGGTCAAGTCTGGCTTCGTTGGGCTTCTCTGGGTCGACCCGGTGACTGTTATGTTTATTTATGGGCTGGGGTCAGTAACCGGTTGTAGCAGATCTGTGCGGTGTGTCAGAGATGGCGGCATCTTGTATGCGCCTAGAAAAATACTTTGTATAATTAGAGCGTTTCAGTAGTAGTAGAGACGGCTACCTCTTCGTGGTCCCGCCAAGCAATGTGGCGTTGCTTACAGCGCGGCGCCAAATGTCGTTCCGATTGCCAAAGATACCGTGTTTAGCGTGATCTGTGGTCGCTAGCTTCGGGATGCTAATAGGTTAAAAGGATCAAGTTGATTCAAAACACTAGTGCGGGGGTGACTGTTCATGAGTACCCTAATTGGCTGTTTGACTTAACTGCGTGAGAAACTAAACAAGATTTAAGTCCACTTTGGCTGATCGAGTTTCAGCAGTCATGTGAATCTTACTCTAATATAGCCAAAATGTTGTTGTATTTCTTGCTAAATTAATAAATCACATTCCCATTAGAATAATTTATTTATTGATATGTACATTTAGGATGAAGTCGCACAATCACTCATCAGTTTATTGCCCAATCAAGGAATAGATCTTATCTGTGGTGTTCCATACGCAGCTTTACCAATAGCATCGGTAATTTACATGTTTGTTGTTTTTTCAAATAGAAAGTTATTGTTCGATTATTCATCCTGTCGCGTGTATGATAATAAGTTTTGTTCCATTCTGAATGGTGGTTATTCGTAGCTTGTATAATGATGTGTTTTCTGTTTATCAAATTTATTTCATTGGATTATACTACTCGAATAATATTTTCGAACCCCAATCTTCTCTGTCTCATCAGTGTTGTGAGTCTCAACAGTGCTGGGAGTCTCATCGGTGCTGATGGCCTGGTGACTGACCAAATCAGCTCGGATACAGAAGGCTCGTCTAGCTTTTG
>CALYCR020000289.1:0-14537 GCA_944470395.2 Schistosoma turkestanicum
TTCCCAATAACATTATGTTATGTTCGTCACTTGGTACGCGTGAAGATATTACGAGTTCACCTTATTCGATAAATGCGAACGAGACAATTACCAGCATCCAGATAGGCTACCTTAAATCCCAAGATGAAGACTAAAGGCTTTGTAAGCGTAAAAAGTATATTCTACAAACACCCAGCAATCAAAGTACAATCAAGCACACAATTCTCGGTTATTTATGCAACATAGGAACGTCCTTGAGACATTTAAGAAAATAGTACACTAAAATACACAGCAGCCAATCACAGCCATGGATTTTCCGGTTGGGAATTGAAATCTCAAGGTCATCTGATCAGCCCATGCTGGCAAAACGTGAGAACCAAAATACGGCATTATCAAGCGAATTTTGGGGATCTAACATCCCCAACAATAACTCAAATCACTCACAATTAAACTGAATGAAAGTAATAACAAGTGATTGATCATTTAAATTCTTAAAACTTCAATTTTTGATAAATTTATAACCACAAATTAGTTAGCATTGCAGATGATCAGTGTTTTGCGAAATATTTGACTTTTTGATTATTGAATCTACGCAAGGTTGTACAGTCTGTTTCCTCCAGACTTACTTATTTCTTGATATTTAATGTCAATAACATTTAAATATTGTAAAGTTACATATCAACACTGTTCAATGATCAGGAGTTCGACTGTTCACCATCCAGAGTGAAGATTGTGGGTTCGATTCCTTCAACCGGGGTGATAATTGCTTACTATAAATTAGTCCAACACTAGAATGAAATGAATGTTCAGTGCTTACAGGATTCTAATGATGGTCTTACACTGATCGATTCATGATTTTAATGAAACTCAACAATTTTTTGATATTCTATCATGACAAATTTTAAAGCGGTTAAAGCAGTTCTTTCGTTTTGTCTCATTCATGATTTGAACTTCAAACACAACTGACGTTTTCACGATTTAATCAATGAAAAATGAAAAATATCAAAAAATTATTTACATATGTAAATTTTAAGGGAAGAGTTATATTACTTAATTACTTGTTTATTTACGCCTGTTACCGCCATAGGAGCATAGGCCGCTGACCAGTAAAATCCAACGACTCTGTTCCCATTTCAGTTCTGTTCAGTTTTCGTTTATTATTCTCATGTCTGTCTCCATTTCTCGGCGTTATGTGTCGTTCGGTCTTCCCCTTTTCTTTTAACATTGTGGGCTCAAACTGCGGGTTTGTCATGATACGCAATTGGTTGCTTTCCGCAATATATATCCTATCCACTTCCAGCGCTTCTTCCTGAATTCCTCCTCCTCTGGAAGCTATAACCAAATCGAACTGAAATTTCATTCTACAAATACAATTGTATTATCGAATTCAATACTATTGAAAGTTTGCTGATATTGCAAAGTAAGTGTACAGATGATTTTATCAACTAATTAGTCTGATGCGAATCCATCCGGAAATATTTTTGGAGAGCATCATCTACTCTTGTCTTTCGACTCTAACCTTGAATAAGTTCAGAATGGAAAGTTCATTTGTAATTATCAAAACTAGATAGAAAGCTTGTCAAACTGTCAATTATACAAATACATCCACACAGAATTGATAATTGAATTACTATAAACACAATATTTTTACAAGAAAGTTTCAGAATAGATATGATCAGCATAATCAAAATGATAATAGGCTGATTAAACTGCAAGACTATGCATGGAAGACAGCTCAAATAATCATTCAAAGTGAAAAAACGGTGTCAAACACGATTGCTCACTGTCGCCCTTTCTCTTTCGGCTGATGGTTGACTGGATAATGAGAATATCTCAGTAGAAGAAAGGAATATAGTGGATAGCTCGGATACAGCTGGACGATTTGGACTTTGCAGATGATCTAGCTCCTATATCCCATGGGCAACTAAAATGCAGAAGACGATCGGTGTAGAAAAAGCCTTCGCAGCAATATGTCTCAGCATAAACAGGGGAAAAAAGCAACAGTCTCCGATACAACATGACACTCACCAACCATATCACAGTTGACGGAGACGATTTAGCAGATGCGGAATTCCTCGCATACCTGTGCAGCATCACAGATAAATAAAATCGATTCAATGCAGACATGAAGTTCAACAAAGCAACAACAAGTGAACATCATCTGGAAGTCAAAACAACTGTCAAACAACACCAAAGTCCGAATATTCAGTACAAGAGTCAAACCAGTTTTATTGTATTGAGAGGAAATTCGGACAACTACAAAGGCCATTATTGACAAGACACACATGTTTATTGATAGTTAACTTCACAAAATACTGCATAGCTGTTGGTCAGACAACATCAGCAACAAACGAATGCGGCAGGGAACAAACTCGCTTCCTCCATCTGATAAAGAAATCAAGAAGAAGCCCCGGAAGCGAATAGGGCACAGATTGAAGAAAGCACCCACTGGCATCACAAAGCAAGTCCTAGCTTGAAATTAGCTAGGCCAAAGAAAAAGAGACAGACCAAGGAACACATTACTCCGCGAATTGGAGGCAGACATGAAGAGGATGAACAGTAATTGGGAAGAACTGAAAAGGAAGGCTCAAGAGAGAGTAGGTTGGAGAATATTGATCGGCGGCCTATGCTCCCTAGAGGGTAACAGGCGTAATTAATTAAAATAATAAGTAATATTCTCAACTTCTAACTTCATTTTTACCGAATGATTAATTTAAATAAACAAATTTGCCTTTATTCTGTTCCTAATTTCAAGTTAAATTTTCATTATTCACCTATCAATAATCTCGAGTCATTTGAATTAGATGATGTTACTATTTACGTTACTCCAAGAATCAATGTTCCGCCCGATTTTAATATGACCGATATATTAACGAATCGACCAGATACTACGTAAGTAGACGAGAATTTTAGTTTACTTTTGTATCGTGTGACATCTGACATAACTGGTGAAATATAATCCCTTGTAGTGAATTCACAACTCCATAATCTAATGAACTGCGATTACCTAGTTACTTACTTAATTACTTGCCTACGTATACACCTACTTACTTACTTGCTTACTTACTTACTTACTTACTTACTTATGCACTTATGCACTTACTTACTTACAAAAAAAGTCCACCATGACTTCAACGAAACTAAACAATCTCCACAACTTGACGTTGACAGTTGTCATGTACTTAATGGTGACTAGCTTCTTGAGCATATTCTCGGATTTCTAGTGAGAAGCCATGACCAGTGAAGTTCCGTTCTGTCGAGTGCGAGACTTCGACTTACACACTGAAGACAATGGATAAGGTCGCGCAATATTGTGAATTGATTGCAGTCAGACATTAACATCACTGAATTTCGATACAGTGGTCAGGAGGTTAGGCGTTCGGGCACACAGTCGAAAATCTTTGTTTCTGTTCCCACATTTGGAGTCATGAATGCATACTGCTGGTGAGTTCCATACTAGTACGAAACGTTTGTCCAGTGCAATCTGAAATCATGAAGCACTGAACAGTATTTACCGACGGATATCAGTAAATGAGGAGTGCGATTATTTTAGATAGATGGAATTTGAAAGTGTAAAATCCTTGAATTCTAACTTATATGTCACATTGATCAATAAGGGTTGGGAAATTTATGTGTTCTAAGCTCCATTCCTTGTGACTCACTTCTTGACTTAAAATATTGATATAATGTAGTTCTGTTTGGTAAAGAGAGGTTGAAAAAGTACGATGAGACCATTTAAACTGATGCAAACATGTACCAACCAGGTTTTAAGCTTTGTATTACTGACGAACTGACCATACCCTCTGTTATCTTGAATGTATAATCTTGAAAACTTTCTGATTTTCCAAATTACCCAACCTACTTTTAATTAATAATAAATTCTATCCTTATTTCTTTGTTTAATCTTTATTTTCCTAGGATTGCTAAAAATCAAACTGAGAAAGCTTAAATGGATTAGCAATATTTTCAAAACAATGCACCGAAAAATCTATATCTTGTCACTACAGATAATGGTTGGAAAGATCCACGAGCTACACCGACAACAATTAATCCGTATAAACCTGAATTGAACATATACACAGATAAGAATTTAGAAAATGTAAATCCATTTATTCATGTTTATATATATTTATAAAGTTGCAACATAACCGTCAAATTAAATAACCCATTATCATAAACAGTATGTTGGTGGTTGTAGGAAGTTGTCAGGAGATAATGTTTTGCACTATTTACCACTCGTTTTTAAACAGGTGCGCATATCCAAATTAGTTCAGTGAACACATTGAGTAGATCGACAAAATTATCGGTAGTGGGTTTATTTGATAAGTCAGTCAGTCAGTCAGTTAAAACGCAGAATTTCGTGCGTAAGTACATCAGTTCACATGTTCTCATACCACGTTAGAACAGAGACTCAACAGTCAATTCAAATCACATAGTGGTATAGATAGTAGAAGTATTAGGAGCAATGGAGAAGATTAGGGTTCGAAGATATTATTCAAGAAGTATAATTCAGTGAGATAAGTTTAGTAAGACAAAGGTAGAGGTGTTCACGAATCCAGAAGATTAGGATTTGAGAGAACACATGGAGAGGATGCACCTGTGTCATTGCAAACGATTTTGAGCCATGTCATTCAAGGTCTCTAACCAATGGTAAATTTCGTCTCGCGGACCCCAACCAGGTAGCCTACATCTATCAACATGACTCAGTTTACTTCTCAGTGATTTGATAAGTGAACATGTTGAAACACAACGGGATCATAAACATTGATTCGTCCTTTAATAGTTAGATTCTTCCAATAAATTAGACAGTGATAAGTGATGTACGAGCGTATCTAACCGAATTATATCCTCCTTCCAATACTTAAAAATACTAATTTTGTACTTAAAAGACTGATTAGTATTACTGTAATAACAATTCTGTGCTCTAACATGTTATTATCTTTCATTCTCCATCTCCTCTTCATCATATACCCTAAACTATTATCACCCTCTATGATGAATTGTTTTTCTGGTCAGCGTTTTTTAATTTGATTCTTTATAAAGGGTGTTGACCACGAGAAAGCATTCAGCAGCGTGCACAGGACAACACTGTGGAGGCTTTTTCGACATTACGGTTTGTCTGAGAAGATAGTTAACAGCGTACGGAATTCTTATAATGAATTAAGCTAAATAGAGAACAGCTGACAGACTCATTGCAGGTAAAGACCGATGGCATACAATGTTGCCTACTTACACCCTTTCTCTTTCATCTGGTGGTTGACTGGATTATAAAGACATCAACATCTCAGGGGGGGCATAGTATACAGCGGAGAGCTAGGATGCAGCTGCATGATCTAGACATCTCAGATGTCCTGGCTCTTCTACCGCACACGCGACAACAGTGAAAAAGTCAGTGACTGTGAAGGAGAAAGATCGGTCACGTGGGTTAAAAGGCAGGATCAAACTACTGAACTTTTATTGCTCACTTGCATCCAGTATTCGAAGTGGCAGTCAAACATTCCAAGCATCAGTTTTATTTGCTAAAACAAATTAAAACAGGTCTTCATTAGGACAGAACTATGTTTCAAACGGAAGCTCAACAATACTATTTGCGAGGCAGTCTATCGAAGGTGCTGTGTTCAAACTGGTCATGCGTGTATGTGAGAGAGGCAAAATCTTAGTCTCTGTCAAGTGCATTAATTTCAGCTGCTGCTCAAGTGATTATTCACGTCTAGGATGCTTATTACTCTGAAAATTACCGTCGGTGACAAGTATCTAGCTCCATAATCGCAATCAGCGTCAATCATTTAGTGAGACGATAGGGTTATCTAGTAGAACTGATTAAAAAATGGAACAAGATAGAATAGGCAAGAAAAAGAGTAAGCAAAATATACCGAAGGCAAACTGAAAATAATATAACTCGAAAATATCGACTCCAGATTAATAATGAATAAAAAAATACATAAATGATTCGATTATTCATAAGCATTTTCGTTCATGAAATCCAGAGAAAATGAAAGACCTCAAAATCATATACATTATTAAACAGTGCTCAATCATAATTTTCGTAATTTCGCACATGACGAATTGCAAGGGAACATGAATATTGTGTTGTTGTCCGCTGTTTGAACATTCCATCCACGGAATAGAAGTTGTCATGCAATCTGAAAGGTATCCAGTCGCAGTTGTTAGATGAAAATAGTTTTTTATCGTCATCTGTTTGTCAACAAAAATATAACTTACTCGCATTAGGTATTCAAGAAAATCATCATCCGAGATTTACTGCAACGTTCAATCAACTCAGTCGCTTGAGTTCGGATAGAAAACGAGTTCACCACGCAGGCGCTTAGAACTCATGGATGCAACACGCTTTAAACAAAATAAAGATCCATTTACCGTGGCATGAATAAGATGACCGACAGTATCAGTTGATCGGAATGGACATCACGTTTCATTGTCGATGAATGAAGTTCACTCTCGGTTTTTCAAACAGATATTGCTGCCGTGAAGAAGAACGCAACGTGTATGCAACTAACAGAAATAGTTGAGTACATTCAAGGAAAAGAATCATGTGAAAGGAATCAAGCTTTTATCGATCGGTTATTCCGAATGTGGATTGGAGTGTCTTGAAAACTACTGCTTTGTCCATGCAAAGTTGTCTCGTTTCTCCTCCGCCCGCAGCTTTCCCTGCTGTCATTGACAAAACCTTCATATATTTCCGATTGTGTGCCTGCTGAGATCCGCTTTCTTTGCCTTCGACATGTTTACTGTATCCTGTGATTTGACGTCATAATAGAACGGTCAACTTCTAATTAAAATTTTCACATTCATTTTCACGAAATCAATTGAATCAATGGAGTTCTCGCTACAAGTTGGAACTGAGATTGATGAAATTCAAAGCAATAACGAAAAGGATTACAGTTGAGAGATGAAAATTTACATCAACTAAATGTACACTGATTCATCTTACTACTATTTTAAATCACAGTTTCATTTCATCAGGAAAAATTTATTAAATACAGACTTCCTGCTTAAGGTTGTTCAGTGAATAATAACAAACGGTAAAATGAAACGGACTAATTCAATGAAAATTATCAATCAACATGGACATATTCAGAAAACGGATATTTTCAGATTTGGATGTGTGTTATTTGATCTAATTTCGCCTACTGGCTTAGTGATACAGTGTGCTGCGTTCGTATTCCAGACATTGTGTACATGTAGGAATGAGACTTCAAATCCGGATGGTCTTCTGTATTTCAGTGTTTGTTAGTTCTGTGATATTCACTCTCAAAATATGTGTGTAGGTGACTGACAATGGTCTGCACAACTCAACTCGCAGAAACAAAGGAAAATCACGGGCCTCTAAAATCGCTCTCAATGCTTTTAGTCACGACATTTCGTACTCACTACTGTTTCGTTGTTTGACTGTAGAAACCGCAACGTGATGATGTTAATCAGTAGATATATACAAGTAAGGGAATGGAAGATGAGATTTCAGACAGTAACGTTTCCTGCTTCTACCTCGTTTGTTGACGGACGATGTGCAATGATACTCACCCATCAATCCAAATCTATTATTAAAGAAGCAGTTGACCAGACGTTGTTCTGTTGCTTACTGTCAGCCTGTGGAAAATTCACTCCAGTGAACCTTGATTTTGGAAACCGTTAGAAGTCAGTTACGCGCCTTGCACAGTCATATTTCAAAACACATTTTCTGTGTAAAAAGGGTTCTATTATCAATCAAAAAAAGAAATATAGACAATTCACTACACGATATTAAAAATGTGATGTATTTGCGCTATACATTTCGAACAATCTGGTCACACATATTTACTTGTGAAGGCATTTTATATGAAGATGAATAAAAGGTCAATTGTTCGAAATGTATAGCGCAAATACATCACATTTTTCAGATCGATTACATCTTCTCACTGTTCTATCAAAATTAATAAAAGGATCCTATTGTTTTAAACGATTTCATACAGTTCTGATCCGAAATTAACAAAATAAGTTTACAAATCTGGAAGAATGCGTCCTACCAGTCAGGTATACGAAGTTTCCGCACAGGTATCAAATCCGATCTGACTGTAGTCAGTTTAAACAACACATTTTCAGATGAGGAGGAAACATATAAAATGCAATAAAAGTAATTAAATAGGAATTATAACAAAATGCAAATACTAACATCTCAAATTGTGACTGAACAGAGTGCCAAATATTGAACAGAAAGAGTCAGCAAGATCATAACACAAATATATACATGGATGGATTTTCCCAGAAACGAAGCCTTCAAAATGGATTCTACACAGCGATTGCAGTGCACTTGTTCTCCACCTTGTGGACTGTATATTTAAGCTTGGTCCTTCCTTATATCTAGCGGTAAAATCACAGTGTGAACAATTTTCGGAATAACCGATCGATAAAAGCTAGATTCGTTTCACATGATTCTTTTCCTTCAATGTACTCAACTATTTGTGTTAGTTGCAAACACGTTGCTTTCTTCTTCACGGCAGCAATATCTGTTTGAAAAACCGAGAGTGAACTTCATTCATTGACAATGAAACGTGATGTCCATTCTGATCAACTGATACTGTCAGTCTGAAAGACATAAGACATAAGACATCCGCTACTTGCTGACACTGTGGTGCATGGCACCATGTGTGAAAGTACCCATCCAGGCAACATCAGTACAGGAAGTGTAAGGCCAAGTGTCATTAGGATGGTGTCATCTTAAGAGGAAGCCGAACAGACTCAGATGTACAAAAAACCCTTAATATGTTCTTTAATAACTCTATAAGTCTAATATCTTGGTGTCGAAGCTCAACTGCAGGTGAAGAAAATTCAATTTTTACTTGGTGAACATTGTTTTGCGGCTGCAAACGGATGTGTCATCAGACGGTGGTGTCGACGCATAACCAGTGTTTAATAATAGCGTTCGCATTGTCTATGTGTGTCAATATCTTACTGTGAAGTCACAGTGTGAACAATTCTCAAGTTTTATATTTTCCTTATTCCTAGGTTTGAAATATTCAAAATGAAAATTGCATTGTTATTTCAGTTGGTAATTTGGACGGACTAATTATAGGTATCAGCCGCAAGTCCCAGGCATACGGTGATTTTCTCTGTCCATCACATGTATTAACGGATCAAAACAACAGTGACTTGATTATGTTGTGAGTTTCTTGTACAGATTAATTCCCTTCAAACTGAATGTATTTCTACCAGTGCTACAGATTACATTTGGTAAATACGAAAATATGAGACATGAGTTAACCGATTAGGAGAGGAATATCGACAAGAAGAATAAATAGGGTTAAGCTAATGTCAAACAATTATATGCGGAAGATCAAGAAATGATAGCGGAAATAGTTGACAGAGAAAGTAAACAAAACTACGTTATGCGTTACAAGGAAGGACCTAGCTTAAATATACAGTCCACAAGGTGGAGAACAAGTGCACGGCAATCGCTGTGTAGAATCCGTTTTGAAGGCTTCGTTTCTGGGAAAATCCATCCATGTATATATTTGTGTTATGATCTTGCTGACTCTTTCTGTTCAATATTTGGCACTCTGTTCAGTCACAATTTGAGATGTTAGTATTTGCATTTTGTTATAATTCCTATTTAATTACTTTTATTGCATTTTATATGTTTCCTCCTCATCTGAAAATGTGTTGTTTAAACTGACTACAGTCAGATCGGATTTGATACCTGTGCGGAAACTTCGTATACCTGACTGGTAGGACGCATTCTTCCAGATTTGTAAACTTATTTTGTTAATTTCGGATCAGAACTGTATATTATCGTTTAAAACAATAGGATCCTTTTATTAATTTTGATAGAACAGTGAGAAGATGTAATCGATCTGAAAAATGTGATGTATTTGCGCTATACATTTCGAACAATTGACCTTTTATTCATCTTCATATAAAATGCCTTCACAAGTAAATATGTGTGACCAGATTGTTCGAAATGTATAGCGCAAATACATCACATTTTTAATATCGTGTAGTGAATTGTCTATATTTCTTTTTTTGATTGATAATAGAACCCTTCTTACACAGAAAATGTGTTTTGAAATATGACTGTGCAAGGCGCGTAACTGACTTCTAACGGTTTCCAAAATCAAGGTTCACTGGAGTGAATTTTCCACAGGCTGACAGTAAGCAACAGAACAACGTCTGGTCAACTGCTTCTTTAATAATAGATTTGGATTGATGGGTGAGTATCATTGCACATCGTCCGTCAACAAACGAGGTAGAAGCAGGAAACGTTACTGTCTGAAATCTCATCTTCCATTCCCTTACTTGTATTTATCTACTGATTAACATCATCACGTTGCGGTTTCTACAGTAAAACAACGAAACAGTAATGAGTACGAAATGTCGTGACTAAAAGCATTGAGAGCGATTTTAGAGGCCCGTGATTTTCCTTTGTTTCTGCGAGTTGAGTTGTGCAGACCATTGTCAGTCACCTACACACATATTTTGAGAGTGAATATCACAGAACTAACAAACACTGAAATACAGAAGACCATCCGGATTTGAAGTCTCATTCCTACATGTACACAATGTCTGGAATACGAACGCAGCACACTGTATCACTAAGCCAGTAGGCGAAATTAGATCAAATAACACACATCCAAATCTGAAAATATCCGTTTTCTGAATATGTCCATGTTGATTGATAATTTTCATTGAATTAGTCCGTTTCATTTTACCGTTTGTTATTATTCACTGAACAACCTTAAACAGGAAGTCTGTATTTAATAAATTTTTCCTGATGAAATGAAACTGTGATTTAAAATAGTAGTGAGATGAATCAGTGTACATTTAGTTGATGTAAATTTTCATCTCTCAACTGTAATCCTTTTCGTTATTGCTTTGAATTTCATCAATCTCAGTTCCAACTTGTAGCGAGAACTCCATTGATTCAATTGATTTCGTGAAAATGAATGTGAAAATTTTAATTCGAAGTTGACCGTTCTATTATGACGTCAAATCACAGGATACAGTAAACATGTCGAAGGCAAAGAAAGCGGATCTCAGCAGGCACACTGATATGTTCGGCACCTAGTATGCTTGATGCTATTACGAGTTTACCTTAGTCGATAACGCGAACGATACTTTTACCAGCTTCCAGGGAGGCTACCGCGAATCCCAGAATTGAAAATAGAAGACTTTGTAGGCGTAGAAGTATATTCTGCAAACACCCAGCAATCCAGTACAATCAAGCATACAACTCTCGTTTATTTATACAACATAACAACGTCCTTGAGACAGTTAAGAAAATAGCATACTAAAATACACTGTAGCCAATCACAGCCATTGATTTTCCTGGTGGGAATTGAAATCTCAAGGTCATTTGATCAGCCCCTGCTGGCGAACGTGAAAACCGAAATACGGCATTATCAAGCGAATTTTGGGGATCTAACATCCCCAACACTCCTCCCCTTTTTAATAGCGTGTTCTCCTGTGGTTGACTTGCATCTTGACTATTGTTCGCCGCTGTCTGAGGGGATACCTTCGGGAACGAAGAACAGCTTGCTGCTGAGTTTCTTCTCGTGGCGGGGCTCTCGGTAATTTGAAGGTATCAAGCAAGATGTCAAGGGGAAGGCTGTGAGAAGCGTGAATCTACGACCGTACAGAAACTTATGGAAACGGCGAACAGCAAACACAAGGGCAAGAGCTTCTTTCTCTATCTGGCTATACTTCTTTTCTGCTGGGGTCAGTGTACGGGATGCATGCATAACGGCTTTTTCCGACGCGTCTGGAAACTGATGTGAAATAACAGCACCTAGGCCATATGCTGAAGCGTCTGCTGCTACGATGATCGGCATGGATGGATCGTAGTGTGTTAATAACAATTCCGAGCTAATTATAGACTTGAGTTTACCAAAAGCCGCGTCACACTCTTTAGTCCAGTTCCATGTGCTATGCTTCTGCAGTAGACAATTCAATGGGGCGCGAATATCATGCATCGAGGGAACAAAAGCTGAATAATAACTGATCAAACCGAGAAGAGATCATAATTCGGAAACATTAGTGGGAGTGGGCATCAGTTTGATAGCTCGGATGTTTTCAGGATCCGGTCTGCGACCGTCGGCATCAAAGATGAATCCCAAATACTTTACCGACTGCAATAGAAACTGGCATTTTTCTGGGCGTAACCGGAAACCATTGTCACTGATGCGTTGTAGTACCAATGTCGTGCGTTCCCGTAGCTGTTCTAACGTCTTCGCAACAATCGAGATATCATCGAGATAAGCTGCAACCCCTGAGATATCTGACAGTATAGTATCCATTAGTTGTTGGAAGATAGATGGGGCAGTCTTAACTCCAAAAGGTAGACGGTTATACTGAAACAAACCGCGATGAGTGTTGATAGTAAGCAGCTCTTTAGATGCTTCATCGACTTCCACTTGCAAATAAGCATCAGGTAGGTCAAGCTTTGCGAAGAACTTTCCTCCATTCAGCATAGTGAACAGATCTGCTGGAACTGGCAGAGGATAATGATGCTGTTCTAGAGCTGCGTTGAGACCTGTAGAGAAGTCAGCACATATACGTATCGTTCCGTTGGCCTTTTTGATAACGACTATAGGTGCTGCCCAACTGGAGTAAGAAACGGGAGTAATGACTCCTTGTCGTTGAAGGCGATCCAGCTCTTCATCTACTGTTGCTAATGTAGCATACGGTACAGGTCTCTTTGGACGAAAAGCAGGCTTAGCCCCATGTTTCAACCGAAGTGTTGCTTTCATAGCAGTGCACCGACCTAATCCAGGTTCAAAAATGGTTGAAAACTCTGTCATCAGCTTCTTCGTATACGCTTCTAGGTCATGTCGTTGTGATACCAGGTTGCATATGGTATTTAGCGGGACATCAGCCAATTTTAGCTGGTCGAACCAATCTAAACGAAGTAAATTTAGATCAGCTGGCGTTATATAGCATACCCCAGTAAACGACGAATCCCGGAAAGCAACTTTACATTCCAATTGTCCTAACAGACGAAGATAATTACCACATGCTGTGCGAGGCTTTTGTGTTGTGTGCTGCAGGCTTGGGCTGCCCAATTTGGTCCAATTTTTGCGTGAGATGATAGTGACATCAGATGCAGTATCTATTTGCATTCTACACAAATAACCGTTAATATTAAGAGTAATAAATTTCCTCTCACCTGGTGATGAGCTTTGGCAGGAAGATATTAGGCTCAATGCATTGGTACTGGATCTAGGAACAGACTTCTTAGCACTTCTGGATCGCTTTGGCTTTTTCTGTAGGCAAAAGCCATCTTTATGACCGATGACTTTACACTTCCTGCATCTATGCTGCCTAAATGGGCAGTTCCGTACATAGTGCCATGAACCGCAGTGCCAGCAAGCAGAAGGTGGATTCATTTTGGGTTTTTCGGCCGAATTGGAATTTTTCTTTTCACTAATGGAATGCACGTATGATGAGAGGCCCTTGTTTTCGAACATGGAGGTATCATGCTTCAAGTTTACTAATCTCTGGCACTCTGCAGTTATTTCTTGAAGCGAGATGTTTGGGCACTGTTCAATTTTACTTAGGATTCTGGTTCTTATATCAGCATCGTCGGGAGATTGTAAGCTGCACACAAACACAAGGCACTTAAACTGATCTTCCGTCATTGATGATAATTTAAATCGTTCGCATTCACGATTTACTAAGCCAGCATGCTTTACCCAGTCATCTTCATTTGACTTGATTATTTTGAGGCATTGATAACGAATATTAAAGAGAGATGACTGTTCAGAGAAGATTTGCGACAGCGTATCAATTGTAGCATCAAAAGAGAAATCTGGTGGGTTCTTTGAGAGGATGAAATTACTATAACGTTCGTGTTCGATTGTGCCGAGCTTTCTCAAAAGGATTCTGACTTTGGTGGCGTCATCAAGATTGTTGAGGTCGACCTTGAACAAATCCTCATACTTCTTAAACCAAGACTCGAAAGTCACACCAGCAAGGCCATCAAAATGAAATTCATGAATGGAATTAACTATCGAGTCTGTATGCGGATTATATGAATCATCGGCAAAACCTCTGTGATTCAAATTCATTTGTTTCATTAACAGCTCCAACATACGTTCCTGGAACTGTTCATATCGTTTACCTTGACGTTCCAGTAAAGATTCTAACTGTTCAAGATTATTTGACATTGTGAATTGTGAGCCCCGTCGCCACTGATATGTTCGGCACTTAGTATGCTTGATGCTATTACGAGTTTACCTTAGACGATAACGCGAACGATACTTTTACCAGCTTCCAGGGAGGCTACCGCGAATCCCAGAATCGAAAATAGAAGACTTTGTAGGCGTAGAAGTATATTCTACAAACACCCAGCAATCCAGTACAATCAAGCATACAACTCTCGTTTATTTATACAACATAACAACGTCCTTGAGACAGTTAAGAAAATAGCATACTAAAATACACTGTAGCCAATCACAGCCATTGATTTTCCTGGTGGGAATTGAAATCTCAAGGTCATTTGATCAGCCCCTGCTGGCGAACGTGAAAACCGAAATACGGCATTATCAAGCGAATTTTGGGGATCTAGCATC
>CALYCR020000290.1:0-14531 GCA_944470395.2 Schistosoma turkestanicum
CTGCTGCTACACTGACCGTCTTCTCTTGCATTTGTTGTTACGTGTGCGATAGAAGAGCCAGGTCATCTGCGAAGTCCAGATCGTGCAGCTGCGTCCTAACTGTCCAGTTGATACCGTGCTTCCCTCCAGATGTTGACGTTTTCATAATCCAGTTGATCACCAGGAGAAAGAGAATGGGTGAGAGTAAGCAACCTTTGCCTGACACCGGTCTTCACCTAAAAAGAGTCTGTTAGCTGTCCTTCGTTTACGATTTTGCAGTTGAATCCATCAAAAAATTTCCGTATGATATTGACTATTTTCTCAGGCACACCGTAGTGTCGAACAAGCCTCCACAGTGTTTTCCTATCCACGCTATCAAATGCTTTCTCGTAGTCGATGTAGAGTGGTTAGTTTCATTCAAATGATTGTTCTACAATGATCCGTAATGTAGCAATTTCGTCGATCGATCCTTACGAAATCCAGCCTGTTGGTTTCGAAGTTTAGCATCTACGAAGTCCTTCATTTCGTTTAACAATACCCTGTTGAAGACTTTGCCTGGTATTGAAAGAAGAGTGATGCCTCTGTAGTTCTCACACTTGCTCAGATCGCCTTTCTTTGGTATTTTGATGAGGTATCCTTCTTTCCAATCTGATGGTACTCGTTCCTCATCCCAAATCTTCTTGAAGAGAATGTGAAATATTTTCGCAGTTGCTTCTACATCTGCTTTCATTGCCTCTGCTGGAATGTTGTCTGGTCCTCCTGCTTTGCCGTTCTTGATTTGTCTGATGGCCATACTGATCTCCTCAATCGTAGGTGCGCCAATATTAATTGGGAGGTCCTTGGTTGCTGCTTTGCTATTGGGTGGGTTCAGTGGAGCTGGTCGATTCGATAGTTCCTTAAAGTGCTCCACACACCTATTTCGCTGTTGTTCAGTGTTGCTGATTACTTTGCCTTCCTTGCTTTCCACTGGTCGTTCTGTTTTACGATAGTTTTCTGCGAGCTTCTTTGTTATTTTATAGAATTGTCTCAAGTTCCCTTCCCTTGCAGCCTTTTCCGCCGTCATTGCAAGATCTTCCACATATTTTCGTTTGTCAGCTCTGATGTTCTTCTTCACTTCCCTGCTTGCTTCTGTGTATGCAGCTTGTGCGGTAACTTTCTCCGCTCTTGTTCGGCTGACATTGCTTACTTCTTACCTGTACCCCCTTTCTTCAATTTTTGCTAGCGTCCCCACAGAGATCCATCCATTGTGATGGTGCTTCTTGCAACCAAGGTCCTCCTGACATGTTGAAGTGATTGCCTCCCTAATACCTTTCCTGAAAGTCCTGGAACATATTGATGAGGGCTACCTTCAATTTGTTGAGTTTTTGCGATATCCCGAAAAAGGGCCGTACTAAACTTCTTTGATGTTGTCTGCCTCGTTGTCCGGTGCTTTTATAGCTTCACTTTAATTTTGACGATTAGGAAATGGTGATTTGAGGCTATTTCAGCTCCTCTCCTGGTTCTCACATTCCTCCATAGTCATTCTGAACGTTTTTTGAAAGAAATAATAACAATATACAATGATGAAATCTCAAATGGGACCAAAATCAGCATCAAAATAACGAACGGAATAGTCAGGCATATCATAACACAAATATATTTTACGAAGATGGATTTTCTAAAAAGCAGACTCTTCAAAAGAAATTCTACAGTGAAAGTGTTTCGACACGAATGACTATTAATACCTTGTTTTCACTGCGGAATAATACTTCCGATAGTATCAAATGATTTAAGACTCAGTCATTGCAAGAATGCTCCTACTACGTCAATAAACGTTCTTGTGTTAATTTTACCTGTCAAACTCTGAATTTCTGTTTAGGTGTCTCAGTCTCGGTCTCCTTTCATTCTGCATGTTGTTCTCGATTCTAAAGAATTCTCACCCCCATTTTCAACCATCTGGAATTCAGAGTTGTTGAATAAGTCAGTAAGAATTTTATTAGCTGATGAGTGGCGTTTTACTATGCTAACTCTGCTAGAAAGCAAAATATGTCAAGTAAGTAACTGGTAATCAGAAATTTGACATAATTATAGGGAGCTGTTTTAGTTGATAAACGTAGCTATTCACAGCTTAGAAGCTCCCATTTTTCAGTGTAGTCTTTTTACAAAACAATACTACAGCTGATAGGATGTTTTATAAATCAGTTTGGCACGAGGCTTCCTGTGAACTATTGTTTGACTAATTTTCCGTCTCCTCTAATTTTTGTTTCTGAAAATATTCTGATGCTTCGATAGTGATGCTCAACACTCGTCATGGATGTTAACCTCAAGGCTTGCTGATGTTGAAAGGGTCAAAAAGTATGATGGATAAACCAAAACGATGCAAGTGCTGTTAATTGTTTTGAAGTGCCATGGTTCTCACTCCAATAGTAATATCTATCGTTATGATGATTCTTATCATATGTGGTTGTTATAAGGCATGACAAATCTTACTTTTTATGAGAAGCTTGAAGAATCTGGAAAAATTGTAACACCTTTAGCACTTGTTTTAGGGCTGGAACTACCGATGATTGACTTGAGTTGTTTCGATGGACAAACAAGGAAGAATGAGGAGTTTGTAGGTGAAAACTTTATATCTTGTCTTTATTATTTCTTTTTCCGTTGAATTCTAATTAACTATGAGTTCTCGGAAGAAATCAAACACGAAGAGGGTTGAAGCCCATGAAGAATCCTGGAACGAAAGTCAAGTCGTTTATGATGCTTCATGTTTAATGGGTACACTCTCAAATAACAATGATGTTATGCTCAATACTTATTGTTGTAAGTCACCATTAGAATGTACTAAGGGACAAGGTTTGGACGAGAACTCTGAAGTACCCGGGAAAGATTCGCTGTCTAGGACTCCGGTAGTTGGCTAAGAATTGCCAAAGTTGAACACCCCTTCTTCGACGGTAAACGCCGTGATTGCTTTCGATTTTTAAAGCTATTTGAACCCAGAGTTATCGATGATAATCTGCGTTTATTGTATGTAATTCATTACTGTAAAGGAAAGGCGAGAAATGCGATTGAAGTTTGCCTTATAATGGAAACCCACGTGGGATATAAAAGAGCTAAGGCTATTATAAAGCAGCTCTCCGGACAATCGCATGTAATAGCTCGTGAAACTCTGGATGACTTGTTTAGATCTGGTAATGTGGATTACAGCGACCCAGAACAATTGTCGGATTTAGCAATCAAGATGAAAAACGATGTTCTAACTATGGAACTATTAAATTGTATTGCAGAACTAAATTCTCCATTAACTAGTTAGGCTCTTACCTCATCGAATGCAAGTCTAGTCGGCGTAGCTGGGAATTAGGTGGAACGAAGAGGAAAGAGAGCCTCCTGTGAATGAATTGACGGACTTTATTATGTCGCGTGCTGGAATTGATAGTAGTAGATTCGGAAGATTAGCTAATCGCGCGAAAACAGGACATGATATGGAAGCTATTATTCATCTGCTTGCGAGACATGGGAATTTTTCATAAGTCTTTGCACCTCACTCACGCCTGGAACTTAAGAGAGTCGTTAATTGTATTGGAAGGTATATCTTCTTGAAGACCGAGCATGTGACCCCGATGTTTTAAAACCCCTTGATGTGTATCCTAGTGAGAAGTCGGTATGTGTAGCAGATAAGATGGCTTTTTTGAATATGGAAAAGAAAGAATAAGGCAAAAAGGGTAGGCATCAAGATGGATCCGCATGTCTGCGGGCTACTCTATCTAGTTCTACGAAGCATCATAACAAAGAAGCGAAGGATAATAGCAGCTTAGAGCGTCCTGCTGATGTTTGTTCGCAGTCAACGGATGGACGGTCGCATACTAGTCCAAGTAGTCATTGTAGAATCTTTTTCGAATGTTTTGTTTTTTGGAAAATCCATCCATGCTTATATATTTTTGTCATGACATGACGGACTCTTTCTGTTGACATTTTGGTAATTTATTTGATTCCAATTTGAGATTTTACCATTGTATATTGTTAGTATTTCTATATTTTGTACTTATATGGAAGTTTTCATGTTTGCTTCTGAACTGTACACATGTTGTTTAAATTTGATATAATATGGCTACAGCCACATTTTTGGATTCGATATCGTTGCGATATACGAGTTCACCTAGTCTCCGGAACCCGGATAATCATTCAGAGTAATTTTGAATTGGAAGACGTAAAATTCGTTAGGTAACGTTTGTATTTCTATTTATACTGTATAAATAAACCACTTTCTCCTAGAATTATTTTGTTTTGATATTCGAATCACGGAGGGTGCGTATAATATACGTCTATTGGAATCGAATTGAACTGCTACGGTAGAAAATCCAATTACAGTCATAGCAATATTGATAGTGTTGGTGGGACTTGCAGCAGTGGTAGCTTAGCTTCAAAGGCTGCATGCCAACTATCTCGCAACTCGTCATTATCTGTGAATGGTCGGAACATCATTGTGGGCAACAATAACGTCAAAGTGGAAGGGAAACCTGATGTATCTAATAATAGCGTAGTTGATGTGAATAACAAACCTGATAGTATTGTAGTGTGCCTATAACTGCGTGTTCTTAAACTCAGTTTATAAATCGGAAGATGAACTTCAAGTATCGTATACGTTTATTTGAGGCACACCACAATAAAGATAGCAGAGAAGCGAATTGGAGAAGGCTAAGAGCCAACTCAAAGAGATAGAGTATGACTAAGAATATATAGTCAGATAAGAATAAGACAGACATATGACAAGCGAAATAGATATGCACACACATGAATAAAAGCGACGAATGATTGACAAGGTCAAAAGCAAGCGATACAAATCATGTGAGTTCATGGGAATATTACGAGATTAACATTAAAGCGAAAAGGATGAGTAAGTGCGTAAGCGTAAGCAATGCTCAGTCGTATAAGCTCATACAAACCAGATAATAAAAAATAACAATGGTACATACAAGTTGTTGCTAAGCGAATGGCTTGGTTAAATAAATTAATCGAAAGGGCTTAAGCAAATTAAATGTAAGCGGATGCAAATAAATGTGGAGGCGCTACAGTAACGATAGTGCAATCACTATAGGTACCTGGAAATAGTGCTTTTTCCAGGGTTCAGTTACTCCGCAGAGTATCAGACACAGTAACAAATAAGTGACGCTAAGTCCAAAGGCCACTGCATCAGTCCAAAAATGTGGCGGTAGCCATATTATATCAAATTTAAACAACATATGTACAGTTCAGAAGCAAACACAAAAACTTCAATATAAGTACAAAATATAGAAAGAATAACAATATACAATGATAAAGCCTCAAATTGGAATCAAATAAAATACCAAAAATGTCAACAGAAAAAGTCCTTCATGTCATAGCAAAAATATGTAAACATGGAGGGATTTTCCAAAAAACAAAACATTCAAAAAGGATTCTACACCGGCCCGCAAAATCCCTCCATGCAAGAAGAGCAAGCGTTAATGACACTTCAATTTAGGGTTCCCACTCATCCCCTAATCCACACCGGAATAACGTGTAGGACTTACAGCAGTACGCCTACCCGCCATCCAACATGGATATGACCTATCGTGTTAACTAGGTACCTATACTTTCCCATCAGGCCCTTGATTCCCCTATCTATCGTGGCATGACCTAACGGTAGTATAAACCTTACCCAATTAACCCACACGAACATGAACAACACGTCGTAAAACTGGTCATATCCTATCCGAGAACTACATTCCTTATCATGGGGATGAGTTGTCGATCCACCACCACTTGCTCCGATCAGCAGATACAATGAAGTCCGGGATGCTAACTTATCAACAGAAATTCTTGACCCATATATAATATGCAAGGGTGGGATCTCCAATTTTGACATTTCATCGTCTCCAGAAGACTTTAAGTAGCATGACGTGGGATCAATATTTATCCTTCCATCTCCTGATACAGAGGAGGTTTGATCAGTATTCGTCATCGTCGGTAACTCAGTTGTCACATCAGTGACATCCAGGTTATTATCAACGTCATCATGATTCCGTTCTGTCAGACAAGTCGCGTCGATTCGGTGTGCATTAGCATCCGTATCAGAGACACAAGACATATGCTCATCAATAGCATCGTCATCACACAACACTGTAGACTGGCTGTTACCATCAAACACTTTCTTCTCATCATCACTCGACTGACAGTCAACCGGAATAGGAACAGTTACAGTTGCACAACCTTGTGCATCTTCAATCAACTTAACATTCGTGACGAGGTCCGATGACGTCGAAACACTAGGAGGCTCATTCGATGAAGTTGATAAACTAGTCACTATAAGTGGACTGCTGACACTTTCTATCTCCTTATTATCACTGTCACTACTAAGGTTCTGATGGCTACTATTTCCATGGCTAGTCGTAGCATCCGAAAGAGCATGAGGTTTAGGCTTCTTAGTAATAGTAGCATCATGTTGTCTCCTAGGCTTCTTAGCCTTTACAGTACCACCATCACTTATCCTAGAATCTACTCTAGGTCCAGTTATATAATTTACCCTAAATGAAGGGTTCCGAAAATAGGCTTTATTTCGTTCAGACAATCCTGCCTGGGCCTTATTCATATTTGCTGAACTCATTAACCTCTGATTCCTCGAATCCAAATTACCGTTCCAGGCTTTTCGAGCAGCTAAGAGGCTTTTATCATCACACACTTCGGATCCGTCTTGATGCCTACACTTTTCACCTTTATCTTTCTTTTCCATACTTAGAAAAGCCATCTTATCTGTTACACCAACCGGCTTCTTACTAGGATACGCATCAAGAGGTTTTACATCGTTACGGTCACATACTCGTCCTTCATCAGCGTATGCTTTCGTGATATAATTGACAACTCTCTTATCTTCCGAGCGTGCGTTAGGTAGAAACGAAGAATCCTCATGTCTCGCACGCAGACCACTAGTAGCTTCCGTATTATGTTCTGTTTTAGCCCGATAAGCTAATCTTCCAAACCTACTACTAGCTATCTTAGCACGAGACATAATAAATTCCGTCAATTCATTGAAATTAGGCTCTCTCTCCTCTTCTTCCCACTTGATTCCTAGCTCTGCCCACTGGGCTTGCATTCGACGAGGTAAGAGCCTGACTATTCGTTCTAAAGTAACCAGGGAATTAAGTTCCGTTGTGCAATTTAGCTGTTCTAAGGTTAAAGCAGCATTCTGCATTTTAATAGCCAAATTCGTCAATAATTCAGGATCATTAAAATCTGCATTCCCAGTTCTAAATAAGTCCTCTAAGGTTTCCCGGGCTATTACATGCGACTGTCCAAAGAGCTGTTTTAAAATGGCCTTAGCTCTCTTATATCCTGCTTGTGGATCCATAATAATACAGCCTTCAATCGCATTTTTTGCTTTTCCCTTACAATAATGAATTAAATACAATAAACGAACTTGGTCATCTTTTATTCTGGGTTCTATAAACGTTTCGATTTGGCGCATGAACCTAAAGTAGTCGCGAGACTTTCCATCAAAATATGAAAGTTCGACCTTAGGTAGTTCTAAACCCTCTATCGATGTCTTACGTATCTGATCGGTCTCTGGTACCTTAGAACTCTCACTTAATCCTGGTTCCTTAATGCCTGTCAACGGTGACTTACAATAATAAGTATCAGACATAACATGTGGGTTACCCATAAAAAATTCATCATTAACGACTTGCCTAGAGCTCTGTGATCCGTCGAGCTCTTCCACCCTCCTCATGTGTGATTTTTTTCTGCTTGACATCATAAATGAAGTTCAATAAGAAAGGTAACAAATACAAAATATAGTAATTCCACAGTTCAGTTCCGGAATATGAGAAATAATCCAAATTTCTTCCTTCAAGAAAGTCTAGTGTGATAAACGATTAAAATTCCAAATGTTTCTTTATAATTCTTAATAATCCAACTGTAATCGTAATAGATAATTCCAAAATATAATCGTTTATAGAATTATTTCCAGGATATAATCGTTGATAGAAATATTTCCAGACTGTAAATGTATTTCTACAGTGGCCGTCCCAATGGGTTCCAATAGAGGCACTCCTGTACGCTTTTCCCAGTTCCGGGTCCCAACCAATTCAAAAAGGACAAAATTCTAGGAGAAAGCGTCTGTATTAATTAAAAAATGGAAATACAAAGCATTACCTGGAAATAGTGCTTCTTCCAGGGTTCAGTTACTCCGCAGAGTATCAGACACAGTAACAAATAAGTGACGCTAAGTCCAAAGGCCACTGCATCAGTCCAAAAATGTGGCGGTAGCCATATTATATCAAATTTAAACAACATATGTACAGTTCAGAAGCAAACACAAAAACTTCAATATAAGTACAAAATATAGAAAGAATAACAATATACAATGATAAAGCCTCAAATTGGAATCAAATAAAATACCAAAAATGTCAACAGAAAAAGTCCGTCATGTCATAGCAAAAATATGTAAACATGGAGGGATTTTCCAAAAAACAAAACATTCAAAAAGGATTCTACAACTACTGTTAAAGAAAAGTAAGAAATGCGATTGAAGGTTGTCTTATAATGGATCCACAAGTGGGATATAAGAGAGCTAAGGCTTTTTTAAAACAGCTCTTTGGACAGTTGCATGTGATAGCCCGTGAAACCTTGGAGGACTTGTTTAGAACCGAGAATGCAGATTATAATAATCCTGAACAATTGACGAACTTGGCAATTAAAATGCAGAATGTTGCTCTAACCTTAGAACAGTTAAATTGTACAACAGAACTTAATTCTTCGGTTACTTTAGAGCGAATAGTTTGAAATTTGTCCCGGTCTATGCCAACCTTTACAAAACTTACTGAGTTTATATTATCTCGAGCAAGAACAGCTGATAGTAGATTCGGTCGGCTGGCTAATCGGCCAAAAATAGGAAGAGATATAAAAATGAACTGTCAACTTTAATCGAAACCAGCAACCAGACCGAATATAAGATATAACTGTAGCATTTGTACTGGTGATCACTTGGTTACTAAATGCCCTCAGATTTAGTGCTTACTGTTTAAGATAGGTGGAATCAGGTTAGAAAAAAGGGGATGTGTTTCACCTGTCTGAAGCAAGGGCATAAAGCTAATGACTGTAAATCGACAATGCTTTGTGGTATCGACAACTTACTTACTTACTTACTTAGGCCTGTTACCCCCAATGGAGCATAAGCCGCCCACCAGTTTTCTCCAACCAACTCTGTCCTAGGCTTCTCTCTCCAGTTCTGTCAGATGTTTGTTCATTCCTCTCATATCTTTCTCTATTTCTCGGCGTAATGTGTTCCTTGGCCTTCCTCTTTTCCTTTTGCCTTGAGGGTTCCATGTGAGGGCTTGTCTTGTGACGCAGTTTGGTGCTTTCCGCAATGTGTGTCCTATCCACTTCCACCGCTTCTTCCTGATTTCCTCCTCCACTGGAATCTGGTTTGTTCTCTCCCACAGTTCGTTGTTGCTGATCGTGTCTGGCCAACGAATCCGAAGTATTTTGCGTAGACAGCTGTTAATAAACACTTGTATCCTCTAGATGAGGGCTTTGGTAGTTCTCCATGTTTCCGCTCCATACAGTAAAACTGTCTTGACATTTGTATTGAAAATCCTAATTTTGGTTTTCGTTGAAAGTTGTTTCGAGTTCCAGATATTTTTCAACTGTAGAAATGTAGCCCTTGCTTTGCCGATCCGTGCGCTCACATCTGCATCGGATCCACCTTGGTTGTCGATGATGCTGCCCAGATATGTAAAGGTGTTAACGTCCTCCAAGGCATCTCCATCAAGAGAGATTTGATTGGTACATGTTCCGTTGTATCGGAGAATTTTGCTTTTTCCATTATGTATGTTGAGATCTACTGCTGCAGAGGCTGCTGCTACACTGGCCGTCTTTTCTTGCATTTGTTGTTGAGTGTGCGATAGAAAAGCCAGGTCATCTGCGAAGTCCAGGTCGTCCAGCTGCGTCCTAACTGTCCAGTTGATACCGTGCTTCCCTCCAGATGTTGACGTTTTCATAATCCAGTCGATGACCAGGAGAAAGAGAAAGGGTGAGAGTAAGCAACCTTGCCTGAAACCGGTCTTCACCTAAAAAGAGTCTGTTAGCTGTCCTTCGTTTACGATTTTGCAGTTGAATCCATCAAAAAATTTCCGTATGATATTGACTATTTTCTCAGGCACACCGTAGTGTCGAACAAGCCTCCACAGTGTTTTCCTATCCACGCTATCAAATGCTTTCTCGTAGTCGATGTAGAGTGGTTAGTTTCATTCAAATGATTGTTCTACAATGATCCGTAATGTAGCAATTTCGTCGATCGATCCTTACGAAATCCAGCCTGTTGGTTTCGAAGTTTAGCATCTACGAAGTCCTTCATTTCGTTTAACAATACCCTGTTGAAGACTTTGCCTGGTATTGAAAGAAGAGTGATGCCTGTGTAGTTCTCACACTTGCTGAGATCGCCTTTCTTTGGTATTTTGATCAGGTATCCTTCTTTCCAATCTGATGCTACTCGTTCCTCATCCCAAATCTTCTCGAAGAGAATGTGAAATATTTTCCCAGTTGCTTCTACATCTGCTTTCATTGCCTCTGCTGGAATGTTGTCTGGTACTGCTGCTTTGCCGCTCTTGATTTGTCTGATGGCCATACTGATCTCCTCAATCGTAGGTGCGCCAATATTAATTGGGAGGTCCTTGGTTGCTGCTTTGCTATTGGGTGGGTTCAGTGGAGCTGGTCGATTCGATAGTTCCTTAAAGTGCTCCACACACCTATTTCGCTGTTGTTCAGTGTTGCTGATTACTTTGGTTTACGATAGTTCCCGGCGAGCTTCTTTGTAGTTTCGAACAATTGTCTCAAGTTTCCTTCTCTTGCAGCCTTTTCCGCCGTCATTGCTAGATCTTCCACATATTTTCGTTTGTCAGCTCTGATGCTCTTCTTCACTTCCCTGCTTGCTTCTGTGTATGCAGCTTGTGCGGTAACTTTCTCCGCTCTTGTTCGGCTGACATTGATTGCTGCCTTCTTGTTCCTCCTTTCTTCAATTTTTGCGAGAGTATCAACAGAGATCCATTCCTTGTGATGGTGCTTCTTGCGACCAAGGACCTCCTGACATGTTGAAGTGATTGCCTCCTTAATCCTTTTCCAGTTGTACTCCAATGTTGTGTCCTCTCCATTGAGTAGATCCTGAAAGGCCTGGAACCTATTGGAGAGGGCTATCTTGAATTCGTTGAGTTTTACGGTATCCCGAAGAAAGGCCGTATTAAACTTCTGTGATGTTTTCTGCCCCGTTGTCCAGTGCTTCTTTAGCTTCAATGTCATTTTGGCGATCAGCAAGTGGTGATCTGAGGCTATATCAGCTCCTCTCTTGGTTCTCACATCCTCCATAGTCGTTCTGAATGTTTTGTTGATACAGATATGATCAATCTGGTTTTGAGTAGTGTGGTCCGGTGAAATCCATGTGGCTTTGTGAATGCGTTTGTGGGGAATATTGTGCCACCGATGACCAGTTTGTTGAAGGCACATAGGTTTGCAAATCTCTCACAGTTTTCGTTCCTTTCTCCCAGTCCATGTCGTCCCATGATGTCTTCATATCCAGTGTTGTCCATTCCAACCTTGGCATTCAGGTCTCCCATAAGAATCGTCAAATCCTTTGATGAACATTTATCGACGACTGACTGCAGCCTTTCGTAGAATTGATCTTTAACGTCGTCATTGTAGTCATTGGTGGGTGCCTAACATTGGATGACGTTCATTGTAATGTCCTCTTTCTTTGTTTTGAAGGATGCTTTATTGATTCTTGGTCCATGAGATTCTCATCCTATCAGTGCCTTTTGTGCATGTTTGGACAGCATCAGTGCAACTCCTTGTGTATGTGAAGCGTTTTCCTCTTCATGACCAGAGTATAACAGCAGTTCCCCTGAAGCTAGTCTCAGTTGTCCTACCTGTGTCCAATGTGTTTCACTGATCCCGAGCACCTCGAGGTTGTATCTTTTCATTTCTGCCGCAACTTGAAATAGTCTTCCAGTCTCCCACAATGTACGAACGTTCCATGTACCTAAAAAAATGGTTGCTCTGGTTGTCAGAAGAGGCATCGGCCACGTCACATCCGAGGGGACTCGACTTTCATAACGCGGCTTCATTATTGTTCTTCCAACTCACAGAGTAGAGTTAAAATGGTTTGAATTATTTTTTCTGGTTAGCGTTTTTTTGGCAAGTTAGTTTTTGACGGAATGGGGTCGGCAACCCTCCTCCTTTATCCGGGCTTGGGACCGGCAGTAGCCCCGAAGCTTCTACTGGCGGAGTTGTGGTATCGACAAGTGTGAGAAAAAACATCATGTTTTGTTGCATGAAGACTCGACCATCAAAAGGTTGATTGATCAACGTGAATCCCAGCATTGTTGCGGACTCACTAGGTCACTGAGCAGACAGGTATGCTTAGGATTGATCACAGTACGTGTGAAATCGGAAACAGCCGAGATAATAGGATATGCTCTTTTAGATAACGGCTCTGATTCTACGTTGATAACGTCAACTTGTGCAAAAGTGCTTGGGTTGCCGGAAAACTGTGAGTTAGTTGTGGTACAAACTGTGAGTGGTGACAAAACGGCGGCATGTACGAATGCCACCTTTGAAGTCCATTCTTTAGATCAGTTGGAACACATCGTGATTGAAGAAGCAATGATCGCATCTAGCCTACCGAGGCATAAGCCCACCATGTTAGCAACGAAAAATCTAACAAAATGGCCGCACTTAAAGGATGTACATGTAGAAGGTTTAGAATCTGAAGACGTTTTGATGCTCATCGGTTGTGACGTGCCAGAAGCACATTGGGTGTTAGAGCAACGTCTAGGTGGGAGTAAAGTGCCGTATGCGGTAAAGACACTACTTGGATGGACTGTGTTTGGACCTACATCATACTCGGAACATAGAAAAAGAGTTGTTAACCATATTAGTAGCGCACAGGATTTGGAGGATCAGATACGTAAACTGTATGATATAGAATTTGCTGATGTCTATTCCAGTGACAAGTCAGTGTCGGTAGAAGACCAGATAGCTTTAGAGATAGTGGAGAGAGGTACTCACTACGTTGATGTCCATTTTGTACTCCTAATACCATGGAAACAGGACCGCTCCTCGAAAGGGACTAATTATGAGGTAGCTAATAGTAGATTACAGAGTTTAAAGCGAAGAATGATGAGAGACGATAGGTTACGTGACAGGTACGCTAAATGTATGGAAGATAATGTCTCTAAAGGCTATGCGCAAAGGGTACTTGAATTGCACCTAAGGTCGGACTATCGTCCTCGGTGGTATTTACCCCATCATCCCGTGTTGAACCATAAAATCCAGACAAGCTGAGAGTGGTCCTGAACTGTGCTGCTAAGTTTGCTGGAACCTCTTTAAATGATGTGATCTATCAAGGGCCGGACAGCACCGCTGATCTGGTAAGCATACTATTACGTTTTCGCAAGGAAGCAGTAGCAGTATCAGCAGATGTTGAAGAAATGTTTATGCAAGTAAAGGTACCCGAAGGTGACCGAAGTGCGTTAAGATATCTATGGTGGGAAGGTGGGAACACATCTAAAGAGCCTTCTGAATTTCAAATGACCTCTCATCCATTTGGAGCTACGTCATCCCCGTTTTGTGCAAACTTTGCTATGAATAAAACACCCCTAAGCTTCTCGAGTGATTATGAGCAGTATGTTATTGATGCGGTTAAGAATAACTTTTACGTTGATGACTGCCTGATATCTTTTCGAGCTGTGACCAAGCGAAGAGATTTGTCATGCAGATAAACGAGTTGTTACGTAGAGGTGGATTTAACTTAAAAAGTGGGTTACCAACTCAGAAGAAGTGAGGTCTATATTACCGGATAAGGGTGCCAAGGAATCATTGTTAGGAATATCAGCGGAGTGTTCCGTCACTCATCGAACGCTTGGTATAGAATGGGACGTCGAACATGACGTATTCAAGTTCCACTTTGATGCACCAGATAAACCAGTGACAAGGAAAGGAATCTTGTCTGTTGTTTCGTCTCTGTTCGATCCTTTGGGTCTGATCGCTCCAGTGTGTCTCACGGGTAAACTACTTCTGCAAGGTTTATGTCAATCTTAAATAGGATGGGATAAACCTCTCGACGAACCACACGTGTCCACGTGGTTAGATTGGTTACGTTTTATGCGTCAGATGGGTCATGTCACAGTTGCCCAAAGTATCAAGAATAGAATCGACGAAACTGACGCGAAGGTGGAGTTGCACTTATTCAGTGATGCTTCAAAAATTGGTTACGGGGCGGTTGCTTACGCTCTGGTAAGCTATAAGAAGGCACAACCTTATTGTGTCCTGTTATACAGCAATTCTAGGGTAGCACCTATCAAACAAGTCAAGATACCGAGGTTGGAAATGGCAGCAGCAGTTTTAAGTGTAAGGTTGAGCGAGGTAATACGGAAAAGTCTGCCTAACTTCTTCTGTGGAGTGAGTTTTCATACGGATTCCATGATAGTATTATACTATATTAGGATTACTGAAAAGCGGTACACCAGCTATATAGCTAACCGTCTTGCTGTCGTCCACCAAAGTACCAGTGTTGA
>CALYCR020000291.1:0-14537 GCA_944470395.2 Schistosoma turkestanicum
TTGCACTAACACAATGTATTCAAGATGTCCAATAAAACGTGACATTGAACAAAACTGGGAATATTGTATTCGGCATTTAGAATCAAAGTTTTTTTCAATTTTGTAGAGAAAAAAAAATAGATTTTTCCGCTTTGCTTTTTGTTCATAATAAACTAGCATAATTTAACTTTATCAAAGAATTAGAAACATTTAAAATCTATTTTTTTTAAAAATACAAAATTAATCTTAAACCGGATTTCGATTATTCAAACAACTATGTTGACTATAGTAAACAAATAATTTAGATAGTATTATAAAAATTGTTTAAATTATAAATTCATTTCATTCATAATTGTAGGAAATATTCTTTCGGAAAATTGTATGCCTATTCACTTTTTTAAGTAGACATATATTTTAATGAGATAATATTGTAGTATAATTGTCACTTTGAAGATTTCGTTCATAGTTGTTTTATTCGTTGACAGCAGTTTTTTAGTTGTTGTTATAAATTTCTTCCTTGTATATTGTCAAATTCTTCGTCTAGTCAGTGATTTTTTCTATTTAGAAAAACAAAATCTCCATTTCGTAAAATGTTTCCCAATAAAAAAAAACTATTATAGTCTACTGCTTGAATTTGTAAAGTTGTATGAAGTGTAAATTGTTAAAAACAGTGTCAATACGTATACAGGATGGTTTAGTGCTGATAAGAAATAAAATCTTTATGAAATAGAATACCTTATTTGTTAGAATATTCACTATTCACTATAAAAATCATACTGTATCATTAGTTGAAATCCTCGAATGTCATTGTTAGGTTATTTTATTGTTGAATAATTATTATTCGTAAGTTTATTGAGAGATATTTATAGGCGACTGTTACCCTCGTCTCTAGGTATGATTAAACTATTATCAGATCACCTTAGTCGACTAACGAGAACAAAACAATGAACCAGTGTCCAGGTAGGCTACTGTGATCCTTTGACCAAACTGTACCAGCAAGAAGTCTTGATTTAGCGGATAAATTGTATTCTACAAACACCCAGCCAGCACACAATGAATCCAGGCATTCAAATCGCGTTTATGTATATCCTATAGAGACGTCCTTGGGAGAGTCACAAAAATAGCACACTAAAATGACACGGTAACCAATCACAACCAAGGATTTTTCTGGTGGGAAATGTGGTTTCAAGGTCAACTGATCGGTCGATGAAATAAATCCAAAATAAAGATATTTATCAATCGAGTTCTGGGGATCTAACATTCCCAACAGTAACTGACATGTATCACAGTATTTTGTTGAACAGTTTTGTTAATGTGACCTACTACTGATCAAAAGTTTTTATGTATCTTAAATTTGAACTAAGAATGAATGAGATTATTTGAAAGGCATATGGAATGATGAAAACGAATTGGTTACTGTGTTTAATAGCTTCAGAAAATGTCAAATGATGCTTTACTTAGTAATAACGAAGTCAGTCATGGAACTGTTGAAATATTTTCAAGTGAATTAATGGAATATTTTATCTACAGATATATAATCTTCATGCGTGAACTGAATAGATTTTAGTAGATGGAATGATTATTAATATTATTCAATTAACTGAATTTAAAGTAGTCATTTATGAAAAATTTCTAGCCAAAAACTTATCAGATCGAAAATTATCAATCAGATGTAGAAAATGGTACTCTCCATACAATTAATAATCTTTTAGCTGTGTCTGTCCTATCAGTCTTGTTGATTCGCGTGATTTGCTTTCTAGTCAAAGTAGTAGATAAATTTGATGAAATCCTTAGTTAATATGACATAAAAAAATGTATCGAAGATATTTCATGCCTATCTGATATACTAAATCAATTTTCGATGTAATCGCTAAACTCTGTCTGAAAATGAAAAAAGCTTCTATTGTATTAACTCACAGTGATAGACCTTATTTACACTTGTTATGCTTGCCACCAGTTGATATGCTTGAACTATTACGAGTTCACCTTAGTCGATAAATGAAAGCGAAGAGAAATGATCCAGTGAAACGATAGGCTACTCTGATCCGAGCATCTCAAAGACCCACTAAGTAGAGGAAGAAGTTTTGACAAGACGTAGAAAGTGCATTCTACAAGCACCCAAAAAATATGAGGTTGACAAGTACGTAAATCGAGTTTATTTATGCTTGATTGAAATGTCCTTGTGAGATCCACAAAAATAGCGTACTAAAATAATACATCAACCAATTTTCCGGGTGGGAAATGCAATCTCAAGGTCAGCTGACCAGCCCAAGCGTGAAATCATAAAATCCAAAATTAGAACCTTTATGAAGTGAGTTCTGGGGATCTAACGTCCCCTACAACACTTCTTGTTGATCATATAAATTTTAGAATCTAATGTAGTATAGGAAATTGGACTGGTAAACATTTTATGCAATACTGTGTATATTTTAAATCGCACTATACGATGACTAGTGCTATGAAGCCATAATTGACTGATCAAATACCGCAGTAATCGATAATAAAAATCGGTATGGTTTTGCTTATTAACTAGAAAGGCCAATATGTTGTTTAAAAAAATATACTTTGGGAAACTATTAAGATTATCATGAAATAATTTTGAACTTAAAAACTGCTGTGATAGTCAATATTTTCTCCTACTAACGTTGCACTGAGGTGAATATCACCAAATAGGAAGTTGACATGCGATTGTCAAATTACAAGTTAACAGAGTAGAATACATTTGGTTAGTTTTCTTAAACGAATACTCCAAAAAGAAGTGTTTCTCTAAAGGTTTTCATTTTATTTCACGTATATTCTCACTTAATTCTAGTTTAATAGACTGTTTTCAAAGTTTTTCATTCTTTAAAATGTTATTCAGTAAAATGAGTTCAACCTTACGTTAGTAGAATTGCATAAAATTTTTCCTAATTTATAAACATGATATTTTATTCTGTCTTTATTCAAAATACTTATAATGAATCATGATTAAATCAGACTAATAAATCAATATAGTCTAGATTTCATTTCACTTGTATGAATAATGCCTTCTGTCAATCAACAGAGATTTAAAAATAACAATAGAACAAAATAGGTTTAATTGAGAAGTGGTCAAAGTGTGAACAGACATCATTCAGTGATTGTTCTATAACACTGATCGATAATTAAATTCTTTAAGATTTCTATGAAAGTTTATTAGGCTTGAAAATTGAAAACTTAATTTTGGGTGTAAATAGCACAATAAAGTGATTTTCATTACACAATAGCTACAAATAAATTGACTAGAGAAGTAGGTTTTTATTTTTAAGACGTTAATCGATCTCTGCAGCTATACTTTGGCAGTAATTTATAGCGTACGAGCTTGATAAGTGCACAGTGTATATATTATCTAAAAGACATGTGAAAAATGCATGGAGAACAAATAAAACACATCATATTCATTACGATTTGACTAACATAATCTCAGCATTCATTTTATGCCATTTGTTCAATGGATGAAGTAACTGTTATCCTACACTGGGTTGCAGGTGTTATGCTCGTCAGTTGATATGCTTGAAACTATTACGAGTTCACCTTAGTCGGTAAACGAGAGCTAAGACAATGATTGATCCAGTAATACGAGAGGCTACTCTAATCTGTTGCCCCGTCTAAATGAAGAAAGAAGTCTTGATATGGCGTAGAAAGTGTATTCCATAAACGCCCAGGTAAATGAGGTCCTCAAGCACACAAATCGAGTTTATTTATGCATCATAGAAACGTCTTTTTGAGAGCCACAGAAATAGCATACTAAAACAATACGTAAATCAATGACAGTCAAGGATTTTCCTGGTGGGAAATGTGATCTCAAGGTCAACTGATCAGCCCATCATCAAAATCCAAAATTAGGACCTTTATCAAATGAGTTCTGGAGATCTAACCTCCCCAACAATAGGTACATTAATTTTTTATTATTAACAAACCTATCTGGAGAAACCAGATGCTGGTTTATTGTTTTAAACTTATTCAATTAGTTTAGCAGCAAATAATTCTTATTAGAAAGAAAATTGTTTTGATCTTTTCATATACACTTTATCTCTTTATATGCTACTTAATTTGAAACTGGATGACGTCATTTTTTCAAAACATTCATTTAAAATCCGTCAACATGGGTTTACAAATAATCATCTTAAACATGCTATCATCTTTGTATATTAATTATGCATGACTATACAACCGTAGGGACATTTTGTTTATTCTTTTTAGTCACTCAACTTTGATTAGTTTTTAATATGATTGAAATGTGAACTTCATTCTCTAATCCTTTCCATTACATGGATTAATACTGATTTGGACAGATGTTTATGCATAGACAGAGATTGACATTGAAATATGTTAAGGCAATAATAATAATAATAACAATAATAATAATAATAATAACAATAATAATAATTGTTATTGTTATTGACATGTTGGACGTCTAATTTGTTTACAAATATTTATTGACAAGGTTACTTGCCAACAGTGTCTCATCCTTGTAAGTAGTAATAGTGATAGCTAACTGATGGCTGAATGCACAGATTTTTTTATTTATTACAAAAAAAAAACACATTTATTGTGTGTTGAAGACATTTTTTGTTTAAATAGACTGATTTTATTCAAGGAGACATTTGTCTAGCTTTGTTTCATTAGTTATGAAAAATTATACATAGTTGAAATAAAGATTCAATTGTTTTGTTTGATAAATTCATATGAACAAAAACTGACAGTTGTATCCTTTTTCACCTGTCAATGATTACATGATTGATTGTATGTAAACTTTATGTTACACAATGATTATATGAAAGTCATAAGATCCTGATATTTAATTAGGTATAACATTTAAATATTTACAATGAGGCATACAGTTTGACAAGTCTGTCATCTTATGACAAATAATTATCCATCATGAGTGAACAAAGGATATGTAATAAAGATAAATAGTCCTCTTGTTGTCTACTTGATGGACACTAGCCAACGAATTGACCTGAATAAACCACCTTAAGGTTAGCCACTGTATCATATTAGATTTTATCATATGGCTTACACGTTCGCCTTTTAACATATTGCTTTAACTATTGGAATAATTGTTCATAAATCTAATTTTTGTATTTGAAAGAAGTTTTAACAACCATTGTCTACATTGGTCACCGGTGATTCAAAAGGAAACAACAACAAAAAACCTTTTGAAATCATTAATCAATCATCATTGTTAGACCACGATTAGAAACCTGGAAGTACTGGACGGCCGTTTCGTCCTAGTATGGGACTCCTCAGCAGTACGCATCCACGACTCCTGCTCCTCGCAGGATTCGAACCCGGGACCATTGGCATTGTAGGCGAACGCCTTACCATTGGACCACTGGGCCGGCATCCAACGGTGTTAATGTCTAACTCTGATTGATCTAGGGATTTTGCGCGACCTCACCCATTTGTCTTTGGTAGTTACTGCCTACACCCGACAGGGCTGAACTCCATTGGTCACGTCTTCTCAACTAGAACTCCGAGAATTTCCTCACGAAGCTAGTCACTAGTGAGCACTGTTACATTATACTGGGGCACAATTTTGGAGGTTTGCGTTTTTACACATTTGAAATCATTAATCAATCATCATTGTTAGACCACCATTAGAAACCTGGAAGCACTGTGTATATAAAAATATATACTTTTGTAGTAAACCCATTTTGCTAGAAGATAGTCCTACTGTTTTAGTCTTGCTAGTTAAAATACATTTTTATCAATTTATTTTTCGATCGCGCATTATAATAAAATCGTTAAGTTCGTTTAGATTACGTCTCTATTCTCATCATGTACACCTCCTTTTGTGTATTAATTTATACTACTTACTATTATTCAGTAACTTATATCATTTCCAAAAACTTTTGAACTTGTGTTGTAGTGCGTAGTTAATAAAGGGTAATAATATTCTAATACGACCTATTACCGTCACTTTACTTATTACTGTATTCAAATTTTTTAAGTACTTGTAACAGTTACATGAGGTTTTGACACATTTCTCAATTGTTTGCTAAGACATGAAAGCTCACATATCTTCGTGTTTTTAGTTTCCGTTCAATTGCTGAAAGTCACTGAATCTAAGACACAGGTACTAGGTGTTATTTACGCTATCTTATGTTACAGTTAAAATCAGTGTAGTTATCGTAATAACTGTTACAAGTATTGAAAAAATGTAATTACAGTAATAAGTAAAGTGACGGTAGTTAGGTTGTATTAGAATATTATTACCCGTTATTAACTACGCACTACAACACAAGTTCAAAAGTTTTTGGAAATGATATAAGTTACTGAATAATAGTAAGTAGTATAAATTAATACACAAAAAGAGGTGAACACGAAGAGACTAGAGACGTAATCTAAACGAACATAACGATTTTATTATAATGCGAGATAGAAAAATAAAATGATAAAAACGTATTTAAACTAGCAAGAATAAAACAGTAGGACTATCTTCTAGCAAAATGAGTTTACTACAAAAGTATATATTTTTATATACACAGATAATAAGTTTGTTTGTAAGAATATCCAATCTATTCAACATCTAGAAGAAAGTGAAACAAATGTCAAATCAAATCCCATAGTGATAAAGATAGTAGAGGTATTAATGTTAATAAAGAAGACTAGGGTTCGAAGATATTATTCAAAAAATATAATTCAGTTAGATAAGGTTAGAAAGACAAAGGTAGAGGTGCTGGCTAATCCAGAAGATTAGGATTTGAGAGAGCTCTGAACTGGATGTTTTGGTTGTGTAGCTTTCATTGTTCTTCTGAACAGTATCATCAGTACAAACTGTTATGTTAAACTTATAGTTATTTACATCGTGATTATTGTTAAAAAAACCTTTACAAATTGTACATATTTTCATAGAAATAATAAAATCTTTTACTTGAGGTTAATATGATTGTCAATACATATTTTCACCAGGTTTTCTTATGGGCATAACATGAAAAAGAATTTTACGTGACTATTAAAAAGAAAAATTCAGCTAGGGGGAAATATTTATTTGATTGTAAGAATATTTTATCTTTAAAATAAGTTCAGTGTATATGTAGGTTAACGAAAAGACAAGATTGATTGAATATATACAAGATAAGACAGTAAATGATTGAGAAGATGGAATGATTGCCACAAAAAAGAATATTTGAGCAGCATTATTTTTGTAACAAAGTAAAAAGAAACTAGTGTAGTGAAGGAGAACACAGGTGAGGGCAACCGAATTGTATTTAACGAAAATTACAGAGTTACTCAGTAAAATAGGAAAACCATATCGTAACCGTTAATTTGCGACGATCGATCTTCAATCCATCATCAATCCATTATCTGACATTTCACTATTCATGCGTTTCATACAAATTCCATTGTGTTCTAACTCTTCCTTTCTTGATCTTCCCCCATCTTCTGATGCCAGACATTACGTTTACACTCGCGTCATATACTACTTATAAGTAGCGCGCACCACACTAGAATAGGATTCCAGTTGCGTTGTATGAACTTCACAATCAAACCTACAAATTTTTAAGTGCTATATAGTGCTAATCAAATTCGTATTCCTATCATATCGCTAACGACTAATACAGATAGAAATTTTCCGTAGTTCACTTGAGAGCCACAGAATTAGTAAGTATAATAACCTCTAAGATGTAACGGGTATGAGGAAGGATCTCGCTTCCCGGTTGCCCACACCGTGGAAGGGTGTTTCTTGAAGAGCCTGGAAGGAAAGTTAGATTAGCGTTGGTCTTAAAGACCTGGAAGCGTGACTGCAGAACCCAAGGGTCAACTGCTTCAGGACGGATGCAAATGGCCTTCGTGTCTGAAACTTGTAAAATGTTAGCTCCGCTCTCCAAATGGTCTTACTCCCGGAGACAGGAATCTGTGGGGTAAGGTAAGGTGTGAAATTTTTAAGATAGACATTTTCTTATACTTTCCTTCTTTATGAGAAGCAGGAGTCGCTTCAGATGCTAGTTGTTCGAAGGAAACACCTTACTCCTGTCACACCTCTCTACAGTCAGCAGTAAAACTTCGTCTTCAGTTGCTGCTTTTAGATTTACCGCCCTCGAATTGACCTGCCTAAAGAAATGTATATTCCAGTCAATATAGCTCAGTTGGGTCATCACGATAGACAAGCCCGACCACCACGTCAAGGTAGAAGCTACGATCAGCCTAATATGAGAAACAAAATGGTGCATAATCACTGTGAATGGATTTCGTCTTTTCAAATACTTTTTTTGAAGGTATGACTTGGAATTTTCGAACTATCGTATTATGAACTGTTTTATGAAAAACGACTTAACTGATTTCATAGTATGCTGTTTTGAAAAGCATTGCTATAACATTCTGAATAATTATAAATATTGTATCAGAAATATCGATAGACCTCAATACCTCCTCAAAAAATCCTCTAGAAGTTTGGAAAACATTGAAAATAATTTGTTTAAGTCACTATCTTATAGAAACAAGACGGATCGTATGTCATAATGGTTGGATAATGATCTGTTTTTTTTTACAAGATTCAATGTTTACACTCGTTAACCCATGAATATTCTCTTTACTGTATAAAGTATGATCTTGCGACTGGAGCTTATGTTCAACTTTCCATCTACTGACTTTCACACAGTGCTCGAATTAGGAGAACTGGTAAATTGATAGACAGTCACATTATCAAGCATTCATGCACGGAACACATTACAGAACCATTTATACATGGATTATTTTTATTTAGTAGAATGGGACTATCAGTTTTATGATATAACAAAATGAAACAATGTCTATTTAGAGAACCAAATTTTTAAATATTCCAACTGACGAGATTAAACTTCACAAACATTAGGTTTAGTGAATAGTCTATATATTTTTTATGAATGAAATAAACTCTGAAAAATGGTAAAAGGAAGTAGTTGACAAATTACCATGTTTTCATTTATACATTATTAATTAAATAGTGTATTGCCGGCAGGCAGATTTGTAAAAGAAAAACGGTGTAATTTAATCATACTCATACAAAAAAAACAGAATTTAGGAAAATACTATTTGTAATGGCATGAAACTTGCGTACGACTACTCCGACATAGCATATATGCATCTAACTATCGTAACGTCATTTATAAATTGATACATTGTTTTCAAATTTTGTTCTTAATAGTTGAGTGCAGTGACAGTTCAGTAATTATTGCGTCCAACTTTTAGCTACTAAATTGCGAATTCGAACCGTGCTCCACTTATTTAGGTAAGAAACTTGCACTTGGAATGTGATGCAAAGCCAAGTAGTTAAATCTATCTTTAGCGAGTTATAAAAATTCTTGTAGATATGGTTAGTTTGATCACAGCATAGTGTTGCTGTTGTTGGTGTAAGGAGAAGGTCGATAAAAGACGATAACCCTCAAACAATTCTGTTTATTTAAAACAACCCATTTTCACTTTTCATTTGTAAACAGCTGTGCTATGTATTATGTTAGTTGTCAGTACACACAGATAAGATTATTTTTTAAACTGTGTTATTGAGTGCTTCATAATTTGAAATCAATACAAGAACTCATTAAAAAAATTAAATGTATGTTAGTTCAAATAATATTTTGTCTAAATGGAATTTTAATGGAAACTAGTTTACGTAAAATGTATTGATAATTAACATGGCTGAAATAAAAACGAAGGAACGTTATATGTTTACATTGAATTAGATAGTGGCTAGTGGTGGAATCCAAGATGCTCATTTAGTCTTATTTGGGACAATGTAGGTGGATGTAAATAGGTCCCAATGTTTGGACCCTAATGTGGTGACTTTTGTCTTGAACAAGCCCTCCACCTGCTTTGTTTTTTGTGTAGCATGTTTAAATTAGTAATATTGTCTGTATTGCAAGCTGAACTTCTAGGTGAATGAAAGTTTGAAGTTTATAATTATGTCACACTTTATTGGACCACAATGCGATCATCTCTCAGCCACGAACTAACGCAAATAATTGCTTGAATTAAGGATAATCGTAATCTAACTAGTTGACACTGGTGATCGATATTCATATTATTCAGTAGTATATTACATTATGTTTCATTTATTTATAAGAATCTCTTAACCATGAGCGATGTAAGCGGTTTCTATGCTTTTTAAATTATGCTAGCTCAAAACGGTTTCCTGAATATTGTGACCACTAACATCAATTTAAACGTATCCAATCTAATTTTTTGTTTTTTTGGGTCAAGGGTCAAATTTATGAAAAGTGTGAAGAAACGGATAGACTTAAATACAAGGTTAGATAACTAGAAAAGCTGAATCGACTCGAATGATTTAAGGAATCATGCTAATGATAATGATGACTCAGTTACTCTTGTGTTAAACTCATAAATGCCATGATTTTGAACAATTTGTAATGACCTTGGCCTTTTAAAGACAGCTTCGAGGAAAAGTCAATGATAGAGAAAGGAAAAGACAGAAAAAGCACAAATATATACAGAGAATTTAAGATGAAATAAGATGCATCTATTTGTGAGAGAATGACTGACCTTATCGTAGAAACACTACTTAAAGGGCATCTGGCTGGTTAATGATTGAAAGGCATTACTTAATGTATGAAACAATGTACTAGAGTGAGAAAGGCAGATGTTGGACTAAGTACACTTGAGTTGCAGATTAATTTGCCAATCAATTTCTTAACAAAAAGTTCCCGAATTCAGACAAATTGACTGTCTAATACTGTCAAGTTTTTTATTATTTCTCTAGGTTGTGGGAGTACTCATGAGTAAAGTGAAATATGATTCTTTGAATAAACTATACTAACTGCAGACTTGAGCAATTATCATCTACTCACGGCCTTTGCATATCTTGAAACAATTAAGTCCAACATTAGTTTCGATATCTACAAAATTGGCAGTACTTGTATAGGGGGGATGCTTGCTACTAAGTGTTAATCCCGGTCGGTGACCTATGCTCCACTAGGGATAACGGGCGGAAGTAAGTGTTAGTACAAAAAAGATAAGTTTGACATTGATTAAACAGACTTTATTATAGGCCAAAGGTTAATGTCAGTATGCAGTTCTTATTTGATACAAAGCCCAGATAGCAGATTATCTTAACGTCTTAAGAACCAGTAGGTATATGAATTCAAATTTTACACAAGCTGAATTTCTTAAAATTTTATTATGGCTTATTTCACAGAGTAAGTTAACTATTGATATTCAGTAGTTTCATAATTCATGTATCCATGTCTATTAGTAATTTCTCATCTCATCAAACAGCTGCTTCAGTATTTGATTTTAATATTGTTTAACTTGTATTTAGTAAAGATTAACTGTATCATACTGAAACACATTATCTCCCACTAAAGTCTATTCAGCTTTATGAGCATATCACTCGGTGTTTTGATGTTTGACAGCGATTTAAACACAATTTATTTTCATGTTTATATTGAGAGTGGAATGAAGCATAAGAGTCTACTTGGAACTATAATATCCCTGGATTTTGTATGTCTTAATGGATTGCAAAGTCTTTTGTTTTCAGAGACAAATAAACTCTAAAAGTATAATCTAGAATAAAAATATTAATCACTGGTCCTAATCAATCACTCATTTATTGTCTATTTTGTTTTAATAGTGTGACTAACGTTTCCATATACATAAACACACCAGATTAGTCATTATTTATACTAAAAATGTTTCAGAGTTGTCTTTTCTTTTTTAAAAAAAATTATTCTAAATGTGATAACCCTAATCATTCATGGTTGATGAAGTTATTTTGAACAAGTGGTTCATTTTTATGACTTAATTTGATGGATTTTAACACTTGTCATAATATTATTTATTTACTGTTCACAAATCTCTAAATTAAAGAAGTTCCATGGTTTCTATTGCAAAAATAAACACCAGATGGTGCTTTGTCTTCATACAAAGAACAGGTTGATATTTTCGAAAAGTATGACAGAGTAAAATGTATTGTAAAATGTAAAACTTCAAGTTTGAATTTAAATTAATCAACAGCTTTAGAAATAATTACTAGCTAATTTAAACGGATGGATTATTTCATCGATAATTGATGTGGTGGTCGGGCTTGCCTATCGTGATGACCCAACTGAGCTATATTGGTTTGAATATATGTTCCTGTAGGTTCTAACCTGCCAGGCAGGTCGATTGGAGAACGATGAGACTTAAAGCAGCTACTCAAAGTCTGAGCGCGAAGTCTTACTGCTGACTGTGATGGAGGGGTGTGACAGCAGTAAAGTGTTTACCTCGGACAACCAGCATCTGCAGTGATGCTGCCTTCCTACAAGGAAGGAAGGGGTTAGAATAGGTCGACCCTAAAAATGTCACACCTCACCTTACCTCACGGATTTCTGTCTCCGGCAGTAAGACCTTTTAAACAATAGCGCAGCTACCACTTCGAAAAGTTCTCAAAAATAGCTGTGCGTGGCCGGCCTCAAGCAGTTGTTCCTTGGGCTTCGTGGTCACGCTGCCAGGTCGTTAAGACCTACACTAATCTACCTTCCTTTTCAGGTCCCTCGAAAAACACCCTTCCACGCTGTCGGCTGCCCTGAAGTGACATCTGCACTCATACCCGTAACAGCGCGTGAGACTAAATCGGCCACAAATAAATCCTTCCTAAACCCCCTAACATCTCTTTTATCAACACGACTAACTTGTATACTACTTGTATACTGAATTTACGTAGACAGGATAGCTGTGTTTGACAAACTGTACTATTATACAGAAGAATAAATACTAAGTTATAAATTTCTTTTAATCAATCGACAATTTTTCTAGGAAATTCTTTTTAAACATAATAATTATTAGTTTATTACATTCTTTTCAAATACGTCGCTCGAAAATAGATAGGATGGATGACGTAATCCAGAAGCTAGTACATTGAAATTATTGTTACGATTCGTATTAATAACTTCAGCACATTTGAAACTCGGATTTAGTAAGTTGTTAGCTTTAATTCTCTAATAATTGGCTATCATAATAGTGGATTGAGATTTATTCAAGTTTTATTTTTAAACATGTTCATTACACTGCAAAACGTAGATGTTTGTTAGGATGATGTTTAATTAGTAGTTTTTAAATATCAATTTAGATAATGTTACGAAAGACAAATGAGGAACATATGAACATGGAATGCTACCGCTACACATTAAAACGAGAAAAAACCCATAGAATTAGAATTTTGACAAAAACATTCAAGTTTCCAGAATGTTGAACAGGATGAACGAAAATATACAAACAGATCAGTTGCAAATTTTACCGAATTAGTTCAGAGGTAACCTTTAGAAAATTTATGAACCATATAGAAAATATATTTAGTTGAGAGATCTATTCCTAATTTATCTAAAGCACAGTTTACTTATAACATTTTTTATGTTCCCAGCATACTGAATAATGCATAAACAGTGAACTTCTAACAAGATAAAAATTGCTTACTTTCATTTTTTTGGCATAAATAGTAGTTGAGCACACTGTATGACCAATATGTGATAAGCATTGATGTGGAAATGCACTGCTTGATGTATACGAGCTAGGCGTATTCACATCCCTACTACTATTATTAGTATTATTTATATTCTGATAATTCTGATCACTATTATAACTTCGTTCATTTGAATTTAAACACCGTAGACAAACAAACATTGAACATGTTATACAATATAAATTACAAATATATCCTGTATGATGTGTACATATTGGTCCAGTCAATTCATTCGGAATCTGTTTTGATGAATATGACAAACGATTATGATTATTAAATGAAGTAATTCGATGTTTGATCAATATTTCAATAGGTGGATGCCATAATTTCAAGCATGTTTTACAATACCAAAGATTACATTGTTCACAAAATGATAATGTTAAAATTTCATTTGAGGTTTCACATAATTGACATCTTATAGCAGATAAACTGTTATTATCTTTTTTAATAATTTCCGAATTAATTGTTGTTTCTTTATCCTGCTGCTGATGATGATGATTGAATTCAGTTTTAGTTATTCGTGTGATTAAATTTTCCAAAGCAATATTATGAGGTAATATATCATTTGATAATGTTTCATTATTTCTATTTTCTAAATTTAAACTAGTATTTTTCAATAAATTACTATTACTATGAGTAGTACTGCATATTCGACATAATTCTTGAATAGATTGTGTACGATTAATAGTTTGGTGTGAATATAATGCTGATTGACAATCATGATTAGATTCTAAACTACAAACAACTACACCAGAATCAGCTTCACTAACAGCATCTTCAATTCCAGTGGATGAATTAGTTTGAGTAATTGGATAATGTGTTTGATTATTATTATTATTAGTAGTAGCAGTGACGTTTGATGATTTAGTCACAGTTTTACAAAATTTCCCTATACATCCAGAACAAATAGAATGACCACATGGAAGTAAAAGTGGAGTTTGAAAGATTTGATTACATAATGGACATGTGATTTCTGGTTTCAATTTCGCCGAGATCATTTCCGTTCAATGTATTGTCCTAGAGTCATCATCATGTATTTTTAATGACAAAAGGTTTCGAAGTGAATCTATTGGTTTAATAAAATTGACCAATCACAGAGCAG
>CALYCR020000292.1:0-14521 GCA_944470395.2 Schistosoma turkestanicum
TGTTAGTGGGACATAGATGGATTCAAAGCATGATTACGTCACTGCGCGCTGATTGGCTAATTTCCTACCCAATCAGCGCCTGATCGAAGCTTGGAGAACAGGATAGAAAATTCTCGTATTATTAGCTGCATGCTGATTGGTCAAATCCAGTCCAGTCGATCACGTGAATTTCCTTCCAGAAGTTTTCTCATGCAAAGGCTATAAATAGTCTAGCATTGTATATATCTTTGCCTTCTTAGCCTTCTAGACTTCTTCGCTTTCAAGCCTTTTTGCCTTGGCTTTCGCCATCACCTCCAGCTTCTTTTCCTTGCTATTTTGGAATACAATCCTTCCTGTTCAACCGTGTTCTGATTTGTGTTACTTGTCCAGTGTCTTGTGTCAAGAATACTAAGCAATAAGTTTTAGCCGGAAAATATCTTAAGCAACCGTTACAACAGTGACGACGGAGAAAAAGAAAAAAAATTTTTTCAAGATGCCTATTTCAGATGATCAGCTTAACCGAATACTACAACAACAGCAAGCACAATTAGATGCACAAATGCGGTTGTTGGAGACCCTAACTCAACAGCTCAACATCCAGTGTTCGAGTCCACATACTGTTTCAAACACGTCTTGTGAAGCAGTGGCAAACAGCATATCAGAATTCGTCTATAATCCTGAATGTGGAAATACTTTTCTGACGTGGTTCAAACGTTGGGAAGATACATTTAGAATTGAATTCGGTAAACAAGATGATGCATGGAAGACTCGGTTGTTGCTGCGTAAGTTGGGAAGCAATGAGTATGAACGTTACGCTGACCACGTATTACCGAAGTTACCTCGAGAGCTCAGTTTCGAGGAGACAGTAACTCAGCTGTCAGATATTTTCGGCGAATCAGCATCATTGTTTAGTATTAGATATCATTGTCTAAATCTGGTGAAACACGAAGATGATGAATATGCGGTTCTTGCAGACGTCGTCAACAGAGAATGTGAACGGTTCAAGTTACGCTCGTTGACGGAAGACCAATTTAAATGCTTTATATTCATCAAAGCTCTTCAGTCACCGCAAGATGCTGAAACCAGAACTAGACTTTTGATTCGAATGGACCAAGACCCTAACGTCACACTCAGAACATTGACAGATGAGTGTAAACGCCTACAAAGTATCAGGCACGACAACATGTTGATTGAACAGGTAAATCACAATTTAACCAGCAGTAGTGTCAATGCTATTACTAGGTTAAAAGTCCAGAAGCCGATAGCATCTCGTAACAAACCAACGACGGCATGTTGGTTATGTGGTGATTGGCACTACGTACGATTTTGTCCATTTAAAAAACATAAATGTCAGATGTGCCATAAACGTGGACATAAAGAAGGCCATTGCCAACCAGATCGTACGTCTCAGCCCAAGAAGAAGCGCAAACGTACTCGACATGTGGTGAAATCAGCCGAGTCTAAATCACTTTCTCTCGTAGCTGCTTTTCAAACAGAATATGTCGTTCGGAGAAAGTATGTCACTATACAGAGGAACGGTGCGTCAGCTCGTTTTCAAATCGACACGGCATCAGATATCACCTTAATGTCTAGAGAGACGTACAACTCGCTGGGAAGACCGCCAATGAAGCCATCTAAGAAAACAGCTAAAAGCGCTTCAGGTGGTGTGTTAAAACTGGTTGGTGAGATGCACTGTGAATTTTCCTTCAACGGAAAAAAATGTACAGGAATATGCTATCTGACAGAACGGCCAAACCTTGATCTTCTTGGTCTAGATATGCTAGAAAAGCTGGGAATGATGGATTTACCCATTAACAGTGTCTGCAGCGTATCGTGTTCATCAGTGGACACCCCGATACTTAAAAAGAAGACAGGTGAAAGGTTACAAGATAAACGAAAGAGGAAGTCAGCCTCTGTTTCTCAGAATAGCCTTGGCCGCGGTACGAATCTGAAAGCTAACCTACCAGCGAAAGCAGATGCCAAACCTACTTCACGTCCGAGACGCCCTATACAATATGCTGTTCATGAGCCTCAACAAAACTTATCGGTGGGGAAGCAGCCCGATCGACGGTTGTCTAAAGATATGGTTCCTACAAAGCAGGCGGCTCGTAAGAGTACGGGTGGCAAGGCACCCAGGAAGCAGTTGGACCCTAGCACCAGATCCTACGAATCTTCTCAAAGGGGAGGTGTTAGTGGGACATAGATGGATTTAAAGCGTGATTACGTCACTACGCGCTGATTGGCTAATTTCCCATCCAATCAGCGCCTGATCGAAGCTTGGAGAACAGGATAGAAAATTCTCGTATTATTAGCTGCATGCTGATTGGTCAAATCCAGTCCAGTCGATCACGTGAATTTCCTTCCAGAAGTTTTCTCATGCAAAGGCTATAAATAGACTAGCATTGTATTTATCTTTGCCTTCTTAGCCTTCTAGCCTTCTTCGCTTTCAAGCCTTTTTGCCTTGGCTTTCGCCATCACCTCCAGCTTCTTTTCCTTGCTATTTTGGAATACAATCCTTCCTGTTCAACCGTGTTCTGATTTGTGTTACTTGTCCAGTGTTTGTGTCAAGAATACTAAGCAATAAGATTTAGCCGGGAAATATCGTAAGCAACCGTTACAACACACTGAGATGATTTTAACTAACACATCATTAACAAATATCAGAGGCAATAGGTGGACCATGGTAGTCCTCTGTGAATTCGCTGATGTGCAGACTCGCCGGTTTGCATGCACCCTTTTTACTTTGGCACGAAGCTTCTTATTCTGTAGGTAGTTCCTGTACCAATATAGAATTCTGAACGTTGAAAACCATCTTCGATAGCCTGACTTATAGGAAGGAGTACATGTGTCACTGTTTCGAATATTTACGTGAAGTACCGAAACACTATATGAGCCAGTATGTTTTGGTTCCAGAAGTCTGTCCAGGTGTCCTATGCTATGAAAAGACTGGATGTTCAGGAATTCCATGTATTGAACACGTTGTCGCCTACTGTCGCCTGAAGCAGTACTTCACACTTGATATCAAAATCTTTTTACATTTAAACCACGTCCTATTCATTATTTTTACTGCTGGTAACAGACAATCATTCATTTATAAAAGGATTTCTTCGTTTCTTTATAATAGCCTTCATATCAAACTTTCAGGTGGAGTAATCACTGGCACCACAAGCGGACGTTACCCATTATTGTTACCGAAACCAATTCATTAAGATAAGAGGTGGGCGGCTGTGTTACGTCCAAGTTTTGCTCCTTCCCGTTATTGAAGTACAGTATGTCGATCTATTTGCAATTCACGAACCCAAATTAACAACAGAACCAAACTCCAAAGTTAGGTACCAAAGTTTATTCGCAATTCACAAATAGTCGACCAAAATGTCGTTCTTCAATTTTATAGGTTCCTGGAGCAAAAACTCCCAATTAGCAAACCAAGACAAACAGTAACCAAAATGTCCGAAAATAATAAATCAAACAGGTTCATTAGTTAAGTAAAACAAATATACCCAAAAAACAGTGAAATTAATGATATTTATATGAAGGTTTTAATCAGTCAAATGTCTTCATTTCTCCCGTAACACTCCCGACCAAAAGAACTTTGGTTTTTTTGACCGACAAAAATAGGTAACAACAATCCAAGTATGTGCATCACAAGCAATCAACAACAAACATTAAATACAGATTCTACACCGGCCCGCAAAATCCTTCTATGCAAAACAAACCCTTTCTTACACTTCATTTTAGGGTTCACTCTCATCCCCTAATCCACACCAGAAGAACGAGTAGGACTTACAGCAGTACGCCTACCCGCCCTCCAACGTGGATATGACCTATCAAGCTAACTATGGACCTGTACCTTCCCATCAGGTGCTTGATTCCCTTATCTATCGTAGCATGACCTAACGGTAGTATAAACTTCATCCAATTGACCCACATGAACATGTATAAAGCGTCGTAAAACTGGTCATATACTATTCGGGATTTACATTCCACATCATGGGGATGAGTCGTCAATCCACCACCCGTTGCTCAGAACGGCGGATACGATGAAGTCCGTGATGCTGACTTATCAACAGAAGTTCTTGACGCATGGTTAATATACAAGGGTGGGATCTCCAATTTGATATTTTTTTTTCTCCCGAAGACTTCAAATCGCATAGCGTAGGAATAATATTTAACTCTCCATCTCCTGATACAGAGGAGGTTTGATCAGCATTCGTCATCGTCGACAACTCATTTGTCACATCAGTGACATCCAGATTATTATCATTGTCATCATGATTCCGTTCTGTCAGACAAGTCACGTTGTTTCTGTCTACACTTGCATCCGTAGAGTGAAACTCTTCCATTGTTGTATAACTCCTCTCGCCACATGAAAGAACAGCTTAAGTGTCACAATTCGAAACCGATGAACTCACTTGTTGTTCTTCATGTTCCGCTTAAGAGACACAAGACATATGCTCATCCATAGCATCGTTATCATGCAACACTGTAGACTGGCTGTTACCGTCGGACACTTCCTTCTCATCATCACTTGACTGACAGTCAACCGAAGTAGGAACACTTACAGGTACACAACCTTGTGTATCCTCAATCAACTTAACATTCGCGACAAGGCCCGATGACGTCAAATCAATAGAAGGCTCATTCAATGAAGTTGATCGACTAGTCACTATAGATGGATTGCTCATACTTTCTGTCTCTTTACTATCGCTGTCACTATCAAGATTCTGATGACTACTATTTCCATTGCTAGTCATAGCATCCGAAAGAGAACGAGGTTTACGCTCTTTAATAATAGTAGCATCATGTCGTTTCTTATGCTTCTTAGCTTGAGTAGCAGTATATGAGCGTAACGTACGATCATTTCGACGACGATGTGTGTCTTTCAACTTCCATCGATCACTATTACCCGCAGTACTATCAATGCTATTATCATTAGTAGCCGCAGCTGTACAAGCAGCAGTACACTTCTCATGACATCCATTCGACTCATGTACAGTGTCCAACTCTACTCGATCAACATTGCTTTCCTTACTAGGAATGCTCTTAACTTCATCTGTCTTATCACTGTTGGTAGCGCTCATTCCGATACTTGTAGTACAAGTCAATGATGATGGAGTGCGACAGGTGGACAATTCCATGCTTGATTCCTCATGTTGTATATTCAACACAACAGCATATCCATCAAACCTAGATGACTCCTCATTGCACCTAGGGCACTGAATGTTAGCCCTCTCAGTATTGCCATCACTGTGGCTAAAGCTATTGCTACCGAATCCTACATACTCTACGCTCAAACATCCAATTTCGTCTTGATTCGAAGTACTCAAAGAAGCTACATTGGTAAAAGCAATCGAAGAAACTGCGCTACATATAGTGATTCCACTCTCGTTAGCATCACGTTTATTATTCGCATCAACCATAGTATTCCGAAATAATCCCAATGTGCATTCCGTAGGAAGTCTCTCTCTCAAAGTCAATCTCTTTTACGGCTTCTGCTCTCTTCGAGAACCTGTAAACAGTTACTTATCCACTTGGTAAGTCTGAACCCACCTTTTCTGTGGAGTAAACCAAGGGTTTTTGCAAGCTCGATTGCATTCTGCACATTATCAATTGAAGTTAAATAGTGATTGACATAAAAACTCTTATGTACAACTTCCTGGACATCTTTATTCAATTCCTTTCCGAATATACCTGCCGTCTTCCTAAGAGCGAAATTAGCGCAAAAGGGAGAGGACACGGCTCCAAAAGGATGAACTGTCAGTATTCCTTAGCCTTTCGTCCTATATCACTGTCTTCCCACCACAATAGTCAGTCAAATGTCTTCTTTTCTCCCGTAACAGATTGTGCCAATACTTCTTCATCGTTTGTGGGTAGGGGCCATCTGCGTTTCAGTAAAAATGTTTTGAATTTTCACACGTTCGTGTTTCTTTATACAGCACGCTTTCTGATAGTACGTTAAGTCATGGTCTGGACTTGTACAGTAACGAGGATGTAAAAATTCAGCCAGTACACTTAAAAATTAAGAAGCACATCTTCCTGAAACGTAGACTGATTTCTCATTGTTTAGAACAACTATAAAGGTTTAGTTCAAAGTACTGGTTCGATAAAAGACAATAATTCTATTAACGTTGTCCATTTTGGTTAATAGTCTTGTGATTCAAATAAAGGCAAATGGAAAAACAACTAAAGATTACGTTGACTACGGTCAGATGCTAAATACTTATCTATTGCAACGGAACTGTACCACTATATAACCTAAAGATGTACTATATAAATTATTGGGGTCAAAGTATTTTTCTAAACTAGTAATAAATGAAATGCGTACTTACAATTTCCACTAGATAAAATCTCCAATGAATTAACCACAAATAAAACATAATTTCGGCTGTTAAAATACAATTCCCTAACATTCAGTTTACTTATTTCAACTACGATATTCTAGAACTAATCTTAATCATGGTGATTTATATAAAGAAGACTTGTAATTGTTACTGAAAATATTGTGTTGCATTCTGAACGTTTACTAAACTTATGTTAGGCGTTTCTGTGAAACAGAAGTGTCCATAAATCCGTGTAAATGTACCTTTCAGCATAATCCTATCAAACAACTAGGTCATACCGTAGATGCTGAGGCTGAAGTTGATATGAGTCCATTCATCCAAGCTTCGTAACTAACGGATATCTCAGTATTCATGTCATGAATCGATGCATTCCAATTTTATCCCAGGCTTATTCCTTGCTTTAAACGAAATTACGATATTGTTGCCAGCGTACTAATATTTCGAGCCGGAAGGGCTTGTTAAGCATTGTTCAAAATTATTCAAGCCATAATTTCTTATCACTATTTCCACTATCTAGTTATTATATCAGGTCATTCATTGTTGTACCGATATTAAAATTAGCATTAGTTAGTATAATTTCTATCACTACTTTTATAAGAAAATAACAATGTTACTTATTTCAACTACGATATTCTAGAACCAATCGTAATCATGGTGATTTATATAAAGAAGACTTGTAATTGTTACTGAAAATATTGTGTTGCATTCTGAACGTCTACTAAACTTATGTTAGGCGTTTCTGTGAAACAGAAGTGTCCATAAATGCGTCTAACTGTACCTTTCAGCATAATCCTATCAAACATCTAGGTCATACCGTAGATGCTGAGGCTAATGAAGTTGATATGAGTCCATTCATCCAAGCTTCGTAACTAACGGATATCTCAGTATTCATGTCATGAATCGATGCATTCCAATTTTATCCCAGGCTTATTCCTTGCTTTAAACGAAATTACGATATTGTTGCCAGCGTACTAATATTTCGAGCCGGAAGGGCTTGTTAAGCATTGTTCAAAATTATTCAAGCCATAATTTCTTATCACTATTTCCACTATCTAGTTATTATATCAGGTCATTCATTGTTGTACCGATATTAAAATTAGCATTAGTTAGTATAATTTCTATCACTACTTTTATAAGAAAATAACAATGTTAAAACAATAATAACTAAGTCTTTTAGATGAGGAATACTTGACTTGAATTATTGAACATTGAATGCAATTGATCCATTGGAAAACAAAAACTTTCAATACAAACATAACAACAGACGAAAATTTTATTGAATTTTTGTTAGTTCTTAATTTTATTGAGATAAAATTAACAATAATTCATTGAAATAAAAGAATTTTGCGATTAACTTGATTAATTCAAAGCATTCAATAAGAACAAGCAAGAGAAACTGAAAAGTAGAGTAGTATCACATTGACAATGCTTACACATGAATGAACACATTGAAACAAACAGGCACTTTTTCAACAGTGAGAACAACAATAAGAAACAATGAGAAACACTTGTTTTTTGGTGGCTAGTATCGCATTCAATGATCATAATAAGCATATTATAAGATCTGATTAGCTTTTATTTATTGAACCTAATTATTAATTATGTAAGCAAAAAAGAAAGTGTATGAATTAAGGGGAAAAATCATTAATTTTTCAATTAAATAAATAAAATATGATAAAGCAAACGAAAAAAAAAATGAGACTTCCAAAGAATAAAACCAACCATCATACCATGTTGTATTTAATTCACTCTGGTTAAATACACGACGAAATTCGACAACATTCATTAAAGAATTACATGTTAACACAATAGGATAGCAGTAGACACACACACAGAGAGAGAGACAGACACAAACACAGAACAATTACGTCTGTTTTCGCCAAAACAAAGACACACAAACGTACAGACACAAACACAGAACAATTACGTCTGTTTTGGTCAAACCACAAAAAACACACACACAGACACAATAGTACATTCCTTCTTGTAGTATAATTCGTAATTTAATTTTTTTTTTATTTTTACATATTAAATATGGCGCCTGAAAAAAAAATTCTGAATACATTTTTTTTATTGTTTTGAAGATAAAAAATAAATGAAACTTTCACATGATTATTATGATTATTTAGACTCTTGTTTAATAGCTGTGTGTTGTTCTAATTTCTCAGGAAATGCACCCCATTTTACACCGATATATGGTAATTCCGATGCCATTATACGTGGTGGTGCTTCAATTAAATATGTATATACTAATGGTAATGATTGAGGCAATTCATTATCATTAACAGGTGTTGCATATAAATATAACTTGTAGAAATGATCACCTTTTGGTATACGAATAAGATATGTTAAATGTTCATTCATACCAGGTTCTTCAGATTCTTCCCATTGTTGTAATAGATAAGTTGTACAATCCTAAACATTTAAAAAGTTAAAATAATGATAAAAATACTTGATTATGGATTAGCATAATGTGGATATGATAGTTTTAAGTTGAAATAATGTGAGACCACTATAAGACATCTGAAAGCACTGAAAGATGACCGTTTCATCCTGGTACAGTACTTATCAACAGTGAGCACGCATGACTTCTACTATTCACAGGATTCTAACCCAGAAACTTCAATCTTGCATGGAGACGCCTAGACTTTGGAGCACCAAGCCGGCCGGCAACCAGCAATTTTAATTTTGAACCCTGATCAATTTAGTGATTTTGCTCAGCGTTACCCATTGTCTGCCCCCTAGGTTCTGCCTACACCATACAAGGGTGAACTCCCCTGGTTACATCGACTCTCTCAGACAGCCGAAGTCGACCATGAGCACTGCGGATGGGTCTCATACCAGGATGATACGGCTATCCAATGCTTCCAGCTTTCTAATGATGGTCTACCAATAATTCATTCATGATTTCAAGGTAAGAATTGAATAATTATAGATGAGGCAGGAGTAATCAGTGTCACAAGATAAAACAAATTCCTCTTATTTTGAAGTTGCGTATCGATTGTGAATAGTCTAAGCTTACACTAATTACTGAAATTAGAAACAATAAATTAAACATAATTTACGTAATAAAATCGATATGGATGCATGAAAGAAATAAAAAAAAGTACCTAATGATTATAAGGTGTACGCTACTTATGTTCACATAAGTAGTATATGATATCAAATGGAAATCAAACGTCTGACAGCAAAAATTCGAGAAGGAAAGAATGAGAACAGAAGGTGATTTGTAGGTAACGTAAAGTGAACTGAAGTCTGAACAGTCTAAATGAAACAACACTGAAATCTGAAACAAATAAGGATTAGTTTGCAAATGATGATTTGACGGGAAGGTTTTGTAAATATGCCTAACTACTACGTAATATTCGCTGAAATATATATTGTTGATGTCCTCACCTGAATTTTTGTGCACAACAATATGATTAGAAATTACTGTTGATTAATAGTTTGGAAAAACTGCAAATGTTCATGCACTGTCGAAGTAGTTATTAACAATTATGATAAAATAGGATTATTGATTACGTCAATATTTTGGAAGTTAATAATGACGACAGAGCCTTGGGCTATACACAAAGCGAAACTTCAAAATAAGACGGATTCATTTTATATTGTGAACATTATTTTCAAGTTTAAATAATTGATTTGACGTACAGTGAAACAACTCTAGTGCTTTTGTTTTGTTTTTCTACGCCTAATGATAATCTTGAAGGATATGACGATAATTATGAAGCAAGTAGTGATTGATTTAAGGCCTGACAAAAGGGTAGTACACTTACAAACCAATTATCTCTGGTGATAACCAAGTTACAACTTGAACCTAACATAATGACAGCGTGATTATTGGTAATCATGCCTGGAGCCCGGATAAAGGAAGAGAATGGAGCATCCTACAGAAATTCAACTCGGTAAAAAACAAAGCTAACTAGAAAATTGATTCACTGACTGGTGGATTATGCTCCATTAAGCGTAAAAGGCGTAAGTAAGTAGGTAAGTAAGCAAATAAGTGATTACTAATGCTCGTTATTTTTGAATCAATTGTAATCAATGAATAAATGGTTTGCTTTTTTTCTATTTAAGAATATTAAAGATTCCCATTGTGAAAATTAGAACAACACATATAAGCGAACAATATTGTTGTTTTCGATCAGATCGTCATCAGGCTCTATACTCTAATATATATGAATATTGAAATGAAAATGTCAATCATTAGTTACGTCATATTCGGCCACGGAAGAGATAGGGGTGTGACGAATTTCTTCCGAACACATAAATATGGGTTGAATATACGTATTCCTATGGCTTTAGCAATATGTAGGAGACTGGATCGAACTCCGTTGGGAAATGATAGAGGTATACGTGAGATCATCCGAAAAGATCTAGATTTATCTACAATGTGACCATTATCTACTTAACCTGAAACAGTATCAACAACTATTCAAAATTCGTAAATATTTTCTTGACTAACAAATCTGAGAAGCATAAATCAGGAAAAAACATGTAAAATTCACTATGATAAACTAACTTAAAATTTAATCTGAAAAAAAATAAGTCGGAACACACAAAGAAAAATTTGATTGTAAACTGACACACACACACACAGAGTTGTGTTAGCACATTACCTCTTCTTCCGGTGTACTGCTGATATCTACAAACTGTCCAACTACATAGATTTTCTGTTTTGATTCTTTGGAAAATCTTATTTTCAAGTCATAACTACGTGGATCTTGTAATTCATCGTCTATTTCATTTGTTTGATCTTGTAGTGTTGTAGGAATGGCTAATGAATCGCCTGTAGATACATCATTTATAGTTTTCTCTGCTTGATTCATAATATACTGATTCATAATTTCTGATTTACTACGAGTTTTTTGCAATCCAATAGAACCAGTCGTTGGAACATGAATTAAAGGATCGGTGTGACTAAGTAATTTTAAGCCTAGTGTAGACCATGTTTCATCTTGTGGACCAAGATTCATTGTAGCTAAACGTTTTCTAACTGGAGTAGATAATCGAATTCCAAATTCGGAATTTATTAAAAATTGCCATACCTGAAAGATTGATTGTAAAACAGAATGATAGTATTAGTATTATTATTTAAATGTTAAATGATCAACACATTGGTAGAAATGATAATTCAAATCACTAGTGTAACAAGTGTAAACAAGATTCACATGTTTGATTAATTAATTAATTCTAGTTGTTACGTGATGACTACTGATATTCAGTAGCAACACCACGTTAATATTACAGAGATTCAGTGACAGTGAATATAATTTAATTCATGTCACCATTTTGAAACACCGATATCTATGGCTTTAACATATACGACGAACGTCGTCCCAAATAATTCCATATCGCCCATTATTTTCCAGAGCTGAGACTTGTTGGAAAGAACGATGTGAGGTCAGTAGATGACGTGGTATGGTGATATGGAAGAATTATTTTGAGATGGTGGAGAAAACTTATAGCTCAGGTGGATGATTGTGGTGGTGTTTCGTTCTCTGAGCTGGTTGTTTTGGCTGTGGAGCTTTCATTGTTCATCTGAACAACATCATCAGCACAAACTTCAAATAGAAGTGAAGCCTTCGAATTTCTCCACGTTTGACCTGTAGCTTATTCTGCTACAAGTCAGAGGAAGAAAGATTTGCAGGACTGGAATCTGGTGATCCTTCACATTTACGTGTGTGTGTGGAAAATAACCAAGCTTTCCTATTTACACTGTTTAACTCAAAATATACACCACTACCAAGAATGTTCACTGTCAGTCAGTCAGCTTCAACTTAGAACTTGATACTTATGCACATTAGTTCAACTTGCCATACTACATTGGCACACACAGATTGAATTGTCAATTCAAATCCCATAGTACTAGAAGTAGTAAAAGTATTAGAGTGAATCAAAAAGATATCATTCGAGAAGTATATCGCAGAGGAATTTGAATATAAAAAACAGGAATTCAGAAGACAAAAAATAGATGAATCTGAGCATTTGCAAACAATTTCGAGCCATGTCCTTCAAGGTCTCTAACCATTAGTTACTATCATCTCACATACCACAAATAGTTAGTCTACACCTACTAACAGGACTCAGTCCAATTATCAGCGATTTGATGGATTTGCGCCCTGTTTGATTTGGTCGCCCCAGACTTTCGTTCAGCCTACCCTTGCACCAGGCATAATCGCTTGCTGCGGCAATCGGTGGTTGGTCATTCGTAATCCAATCATCTCAACTGATTAGGTTTTACTACTTCATCTATTGATTTTCCATCCTTACCCAGTCCTCGTTCCCTAACGCCGGCATTGTTTACTCGGTGGTCGCAGGATATACAAGCAGTACTTCGAAGGCATTCCCGATCAAATACAAATCACCTACAAATACCCCCTACTCTTACTGGTCATTCTTCACAGCCATATATTGTAGGACGGAGCGAATTGTTGCACAGTAGACCCATCCAAATATTCACTTGTTTTGTTCACCGTATGCAGTATGTTAGATCGTCATAGAAAAAATTCAACATGAAACTAATATATTAGTCTGTCAAGCTCAATAAATAATCTTACCAAAAAATATGATGTATTCTCATCAGAATCAGCTGGTGCACCGTAAACTTCCAATGCATACTCACCAGCTGTTGGTAAATACGCTGTCAATATAATCATGTGAATACATGATCCTCCTTGAACAGTTAATGTACCAGATAAACGACTTGTTGTAGAATTTATACTACCCGGTGGTACAGCTTGAACAGTTCGTAACAGGATACAATCTGTAAGCATTGATGTTTCATGAATCAATGATTTTAAACGTGCAGTCAATCGGGGAAGTTTATTTTGCTTAAATGCAATGAGTAGTGAATAAAGAGTAAAAAAAAATGAAAGTCAACAGTATTTTGTTTAATACGGTTTTTTAATAAAGAGGTGGTAGGAAAATTTTGTTCAACTTTTGGATGAGCAAATACTTATCTCATTAGTCGATGTGTATATCACATGCTGAATGAACCAAATGAAGAGCATAGTTTTCCATAGATTAATTTGGGACAAGACAAATTGCTTATTTTTGTGGTTATCAATGCCAACAGGATGGAAGGTGTATAACACAGCTAGGAAACTTTAATCACAGACATAATAACCATTGGAGAGCAGCTATCTGATTTTTTACTTTACATTCCGTCCTAGTATGCGGCTACTCATCGGGAGGGCGTATCCAAGACTCTTGAACCTAGCAAAACTCGAACCCAGGACCTTTGGTCTTACGCGTAGACTCCCAACCTTTGGATCACATTATCCAGCCAGCATCCAATGGTGTTAATGTCTAACTCTGATCAATCTACAAATTTTGCATGACCTCACCCATTTGTCTTGTTTGGTAGTTACTGCTTTTATACCCGACAGGGTTGAACTCCACTGGTCACATCTTCTCAACTAGAACTCCGAGAATTTGCTCAAGAAGCTAGTTATTAGTCAGTTATCTGATTATCAACAGTTTTTTCAAAATTAAAAAAAAACCTGGATAAGTTACAAAAGACAATCATAAACAATACTTACTGGATTTTTTGTGGTAAATTTAATTTCCAATACACCAGTATGACAATTTAATTGAGCTTCTAAATCATCTGGTACAGTGATAATGTCTAATTCTTTAGCTTTTTCAGCAGGACCATAATGTCCTTGTGATGTTGGAGGAAATGGTGGAATAGAAAGGATTGATGCTGGAGTAGTACTACTATTATCATTATTATTAGTAGTAGTAGCAGTGGCTTGAGCCGATTCTGTTTGTTGTAAATCCGTACTTGATTTCGATTCGACACGATATTCACATATATCTGCAAATAGCTAATGTTAATAGAAATAAATCAATCAGTTCATCAATGTTACACATTCGCTTATGCTTAATTCATCAGAAATGTTTAATAAATAATTTGTATTCACAATTTTTTAGTAAAATCGATATTTAATTAACTACTGACTAGCATATGCCCGACCGTAGCTGCTACCTTGACGTGGTGGTGGTCAGGCTTGCCTATCGTGATGACCCAACCGTGCTATGCTGGCTGGAACATATGTTCCTGCAGGTCGTACCATGCCATGCAGGTCAATTGGAGAACGATGAGACTAAAAGCAGCTACCCAAGGTCTGAGGGTGAAGTCGTACTGCTGACTGCAGAGGGGCGTGACAGCAGCAGTAAGGTGTTTCCCTCGGACA
>CALYCR020000293.1:0-14527 GCA_944470395.2 Schistosoma turkestanicum
ATCGCCTATTCGGATTACTGAACATGTGTAAATACATGACTGTTTATGCGTATTTCGTAAATAAGTAATTTATCGATATATATAGTTGAAGCGGATTCTTTTTGATGAGGTAACGTTTACTAACGGACATAGTTTAAGTAGTAAAATTTTCATTAGCCTGTTAGTCGGAGACGTTAAATCCCTATAACTCACTTTGAATTTTTATGTTTTCGCGCCAAGAGACGCTCAGTTGACTTTCAGTTTACACTTCCCTCTAGGGGAAAATCCTTGACTATCATTGGTTGATGGATTTAATTTAGCACGCTATTGTATGGCTCTCATTAAGGGCGTTTCTTCAGTTGTGTGCTTGTTGACTTCGTACTTTCTCTACGTCTTATCAACAGTCATTATTTTTTTATTTCCCATAATGAAATCGATTTTAACTGTCAAAATAACCCATTTTAAAAATCTTATTTAATTCACCGCCTTCCAATTAGTTAGAATATGACCCAATGTTATTGACTTTTTATTGATTAATCATGGGAATGGATGACCCGTTTTCGGTTCACATGATCATTATGAACTCTATTCATTGTGATTGGATATTTTTTTTACTCTTGTCTCAAAAAAACAGAAATCGATCGCTTTACTCCCATTATTTAAAAGTGTGTATTGGCGTTTTTTTTCTGGCTTTACTCTTGTTCAATAATCAATATTTACACCATTCACTGGACCTATAAAAATATAAATATAAACGCTTGTGATAAAAAAAAATAGTCAACAAATATGGCGTGGAATCGTTGTGATACATGCAATTTGCAAGATTAGTAAACACTGATTACGTAATCCGGTGTAATATATGTACAGATTACTTGTGATATGATTAAAATGTTTGCCTAGTCATTGCATTGCATTGCATTAATAATGCCTTCATGGAAATCGATATTTTTCATTCAATGGATAACTAGTTCATTAAAAATTACACGAAATGAAAAAGTGAAATATCAAAGTAAGTGAATTTGTTGGAATGAATCTTTTGTGTGATTTGTGTATTGCTTTTTTTTGTAAAAAATTTTATTTACTTACTTACTTACTTACTTATTTACGTGTGTTTTAACCCTCATGGAGTATGGGCCACCGACTGGCATTCTCCGACCATTATAGGGTTGTGAAAATGGTCACGTTTCACAGAAAATCACCAATCGATCAATGTTAGACCACTGGTAGAAACCTGGAAGCACTGGACGTCTACTTCGTCCTACTATGAGACTCGCTAGGGGTGCGCATCCACGATCCCCGCTACTCGCAGGAATCGAACCTAGGACCTCTGGTCTCGTATGCAAACGCTTAATCTCTATACAGTATATCCTAATAGTCAACTGAACTTTCAATTAGTGCATAGTTTTACTAAAAACTTTTCAAATATAATGTGTAATTCTAAACTATAAATTAAATAACCCGCTCGTAAGTGTATATTAATAATATTAACAGAAACTACTCCATTTACATGGATTAGTCAAATATAAATTTTGTAAAATGTCGGTTAAGTGAATATGAGCCTTGTTTCTGAGTATGATCTAGTATTAGGACACCACATCACTACTACTACTACCAACTACGGGAAGTCCAAAGAACACACTACGCTGAGAATTGAAAACATTCCTGAAATGCCTGAATAGAAGGACCTAGGACATAGCTGGTTGGAGAATACAGATGTTCTCCAGTCGTAGAAATTTTGAAATCATTTTGCTAGTGTGTGTCTTTACATTCACATTAGTTCCACCTTGTTTATCAATAATGAGGGCTAGATATGTAAGTATAAATGTTTCCAGGGCTTCTCCATCAACTGTGCTTTGGTTAGTGCATGCAGTGTTGTGTCACAGAATCCTGCTTTTTCATTGATTTAATTTGAAACCTATGGCTGCAGAGGGAGCTGGTACACTGGTCGTCTTCTCTTGCATTTTTGTGTGTGATTTAAGAGCCAGATAATCCGCGAAGTTGAGATCGTTCAGTTGCATCACAGATGTCCATTGTATACCGTGTTTTCTCCTGCAGAAATCGACGTCTTCCTAATCCAGTCGATCAACACGACAACGAGAAAGGGTGAGAGAGAGTAAGCAGCCTTGCTTTACGCAGATCTTCACATTGAATGAGTCTGTCAGCTGTCCTTCATGCACGATTTTTCAGTTTAATCCATCATAAGAATTCCGTGTGATGTTGACTACGTTTTCAAGGACACCATAGGCTTGAAGAAGCCTCCATAATGTTGTCCTGTCCATAATATCTAATGCTTTCACGTAGTCAGTGATGTTGATGTAGAGTGTTGAATCACATGTAACTGATTGTCACACAATCATCTGCAATGTTGCAATTTGTTGGGTACCTGATCAATCCATACGAAATCCAGCCTGTTGATCTCGAAGTTGGGCGTCTACGAAGTCCTTCATTCTGTTTAACAATACCCTGTTGAAAACTTTGCCTAGTATTGACAGGAGAGTGATGCCTCTGTATTCTCATACTTGCTGAGATCGCCTTTCTTTGGTATTTTGACCAGGTGTCCTTCTTTCCAGTCTGTTGGTTCTTGCTCATCATCCAAAATCTTGCTGAAGAGAATGTGAAATATTTTTGCAGTTGCTTCCACGTGTGCTTTCGTTACCTCTTCTGGAATGTTGTCTGGTCCTGCTGCTTTGCCGCTCTTGATTTATCTGATTATCATGCTTATCTCTCCAGTTGTTGGTGGGCAAACATTGATTCAGAGGTCTGTGAGTGCTGGGTGGGTTCATCGAGGCTGGTCGATCCAAGAGTTCTTCAAAATGCTCTATCCACCTGTCTTGTTATTTTTGAATGTTAGTGATTGATTTGGCTTTTTTGTTCTTGACTGGTCGTTACGGTTTACGATATTTTCCAGCAAGCTTCTTCATTCTATTATAAGGCTGTCTAAAATCTACTCTTGCAACTTATTCCACTAGTAAGCACGTTTAAATGAAACTCAACAGTTTCCTCAACGCTGTAATGAAAATTATCTTATCACTAATGATTAGCTTCATGATGGAATTTTCAGAGTTCTTGTCAAAAGCCGTAACCAGTGGATTTCAACTGCGCCACGTTGAAGACATTTACCCATCAGAGACAGTAAATGAGGTCATGCAGTATCGTTGGTTGATTACCGTTAGATGCCGGTTCAGTGATCTAATGGCCAAGTGTTCTCGAGCGAGACTGAAGGCCCTGAGTTCGATTTCTGTGGGCGGTCTGTCTTCCGCTGATAAGCCTCATACTAGGACGAAACAGCGGTCTTTCACTACCTCCAGGTTTCTAATGATCGATGCATAATTCCAAACGAAACTCATCTACAATCCTCAAAACCATATTCAGACAATCAAAATTCCCCATACTTTATCGATTTCTTTAAAATCATATCTGATTACTATTCAAAAATGTTTACAATCTAATCGATGTTTACATTGATGAATGTAACGACTTAGATGCAGTAGTACACAATGCGATGCGTACTAACTAGTTCTGTCAGAATCAGACCATACACTTGATTTAACATTTCATGCACCTGCAATCATGATAATCATCCAGTCAGTCGATTTATTCACCCAACCGTAAACATACAAACCTATGTCGATTAGATATTATATATAACGCGATGTCATTTTTGCTATGCTTGAATGGTTAGATTTACTGAATTGGGATTTTTGTTTATTAAATCCTGTTCACTTCGTCACCATGGTAAAACTTAAATCAATAAATATGAAGGATTGAATTCAAGTGACATTGTTTAAAAGAATGCAGTAAAACACAAAGGTTCATATCCATTGGAATCAATCTATTTATTGTATTCGTTTTAATGTGTATCATCGATTGATCAAGTGTCAATGAACAAGAAAAATGACATAAATCGATACATTTTCCTTTTGCATGAAAGTCAATCTATTGACTTAAAACTAATTTATGGGTTATAATTAATAAAATAATTTTTGTGTCTGTTATACAATAAGAATGAAGATATTTATTTTTATTTGGTCCAGATCTATGATACTACTGAAATTTCAAATTTTCAATAGAAACTTTTTGATTTTGTATTATACTACTATGAACCTGAAAAAGGAAAGTGGATTAGAGTTGGTCTTTGAGACCTGGGTGCGCGACCGCAGAGTCCAAGGGACAACTGCTTGAGGCTGGTTACGGACGGCCTTTTTATCAAAGGTTTTTGAGTATTAGCTCCACTCTTTTTAAAGCCCTTAGTGGGGACCCTTACCGCCGGAGACGGAAATCCGTGAGGTAGGGTGAGGTGTGACATTGTTAGGGTCGACCTTTTATAACCCTTCCTTCCTTGTGAGAAGGCAGCATCGCTGCAGATGCTGGTTGTCGGAGGGAAACACCTTACTGCTGTCACACCCCTCCATCAAAGTCAGCAATACGACTTCGGCCTTAGACCTGGAGTAGCTGCTTTTAGTTTCATCGTTCTCCAATCGACCTGCCTGACATGGTAGAACCTTCAGGAAAACATCTTCCAGCCAACATAGCTCGGTTGGTTGATCACGATAGTCAAGCCCGACCACCACGACAATGTAGCAGCTACGGTCGGGACGTCAGTGGCAGTGCTCATCCATGACTTCTGCTACTAGCAGAATTCGAACATTAACACAGTTGGATGCCAGCTCAGTGGTTCAGAGGTTAGGTGTTCACGGGCATGTTCTGCGATTAGCATAAGTCATGCTCACTGCCACTGAAGAGTCCTATAACAGGACAAAATGACCGTCTTTCAGTGCTTCCGAGTTTTATAATGGTGATCTTTGGTTTCTAATAGTAAAACAGTTGTGCTAGTCAACAATCAATCAATCAATAATCTTTGTGTTTTTCTTCTGAACAAAAAATTCTCTTATTTTTATGACAGTCTTTTATTGCTTTTCGGTTGTTTCTTTTTGTCAGCTAGTGATTTATTTGTGCTTTTGGTTGGTCGATTATCGATTTGTCATAAAAAAAGTGTATTCGAAATTAGTAAAATAACCCTGATGCGATGATTAAGAGAGAAAATTTTTTAGAATTTTCTAATTCTTTGTCACAGTGATTTTTTCTTTATTTTTACAAAGTTTTTCGCACTAAACGAGAAAATCAATTAGTTTCGATTTACATACACACAAATATGCATAGATGATGAAGTGAATTTCAAATGCTTTTTTACACAATCAGTAGAAACGATCCGAAGTGATATTTGAAGCTTTTCTTAACTAAACAAACACTTGATAAGAATTGTAGTCACTTGTATAGTCGATTCTGTATCACTCAACGTGTTTCTCGGGCGCAAGAACGAAGATCTTGTGTTCGAATCCTGCCAGTAGCAGGAGACATGGATAGGCACTGCCACTGATGAGTCCCATACACCCGAGTGAGCAACGCTGTTATTAGGAATCGGGTGCTAGGTAAGAATGGCAGATCAATAGACGAAGTAATGAAGCTTCATCAGTTGAGGTGGTTGGGACATGTGTTGCGTATGCCTAACCAGCGACTGCCTCGAAGAGCTTTGTTTTGTAGTGTAGGAATAGGTTGGAAGAAATCTAGGGGCGGCCAGACCAAAACATGGCACAAATCCATGAAGTCATTGACGAGTGGACTTAGCCATGTCGGTGATTGTCGACTACCTGGTTGGGGTCCGCGAGATGATAATAATCGATGGTTAGATACCTTGAATGACATGGCTCAAAATCGGTCGCAATGGCGCCGGTGCATTTATTTTTTGTGTTCTCTCAAGTCCTAATCTTCTGGATTCTTCAACACCTCTAGTTTTTACTTTCTAAACTTATCTCATTGAATCATACTTCGTGAATAATATCTTCTAATTATAACCCCTCCGATTACTTCTAATACCTGTACTACCTCTACTACTATTGGATTTGAATTGACGATTACTTCTCTGTGCTGATGTGTGTTATGGTGACATGAACTGATGTACTTACGTACAAAGTTCTACATTGCATCTGACTGACTGACTGACTGATGAGTCCCATACTGGGACGACAGAGCAGTCTTTCAGTGCTGCCAAGTTTCCAATGGTGGTCTAACAGTGCTGTTTATTCATGATTTCAAGATAAAATAATTATTACTCGTGTTACTCTCAACGACCAGCAATTTTCAATCCACTCTATACTTGGCTATTCTTTCTAGTTGTTCTAAATTGCTCTCCACTTTCTTCATGTCTGTCTCAAATTCTCGGTGAAATGTGTTCTTTGGTCTATCGCTTTTTTCTTTTGGCCTGTATTGGACATGTGCCCTACAAATACAAAACGTCAATACAAAGAATTTATTGATCATTGAAAATTGAATAATATTGGATCGTCACATTTAAATTTATATGAAAGTAATAAAGAGTTGTTTGTTAGTAGTATTTCGAGCAACATATGATGAAAGAGTTGAGCTTATTAAAATTGTTTGATTTTATCACGTGCTAACAGAAGTTGCATTTTTAGGTGTATTGTATTCTAAGTCGACACTCACTAATTAATGTAGGCTGCGTTATGTTGGTCACGTCAGGCTCACTAGTCCTGTGGCGGTCGGTATTCGATATACTCTTAAACTACGTATACTGATCGTCCTGATGATAACTGTTACCAGATAACACTCAACAGTGTGCAAAGTAGAAGACGAATACGAAACAGTTATCAGGACGATCAGTATACAGAGTTTAAGTGTACATCGCATACCGACCGCCACAGAACTGGTGAGCCTAGATCAATCAATCACATGTTAATGAGTTACTGGATATTAACTTAGTTATTTGAAGTGTTTTCTGAGTTCAATAAGTCTTGAATATTCATAGCTGAATCTCGTTCAGAATCCACAATTTCCCTCCTTTTTATGTAGATGTCTGATAGTAGAATGAAGTATTTCAACATGTTATTACTGACCTTCGGTTGGATATACTACTTAGTTATAGTGAGTAGCAACGATTCCACAAGCATTGGTGTACTGTTCAAATTTAAAGCGTTCATAGATGATTCTCTATAAGGATTATTTCTTCAGTTTAGTACTACTACTGTAGTGAACGAGAACACAGGTGGGGCAACCGAACTGTATTTAACGAAAATTACAGAGTCACTTAGTAAAATGGGAAAACCATATCGTAAATTGTTCATTTGAAAAATATCAGTCCATCATATCGAACTGGACTGTTCCTGTTGCAAAACATCAATCCATTGTCACTCACTATTCATGCGTTTCATACAAATTCCATTGTGTTCTAACTCTTCCTTTCTTGATCTTCCCCCATCTTCTGCTGCTGCCAGACATTACGTTGACACTCACATCATATACTACTTATAAGTAGCTCGCACCACACTACTACTACTACTACTACTACTACTAAACAAACTTTATGACAATTTTCATTTCGTACAAAATAGTTGGTACCTTTTTCTTTCAAAGTACAATATATCACTTTCTATGTTCCTCCATTTAAATTGGCGCTTAAACTAAATTGACTGATTTAAACAAACAATATTTGGTAATAATAATATTATTTTGAACAAACTTTTTATTATTTCAATATTTCGGTATTGCCGACAAAGTACCATATTGAACGAAGTAACTCAAATGTATAGTTGAATCATTACATAAGATGGGAGATTAGTTACCAACACAAATCTACTCGAAGTAAATTAAACTCAGTCTATTTATGAGCAATTTTCGTTAATATCAATTCATCTAACTGGTGAATACGCCTCTTCAATGTCTAGACTTAATTAAAATGAATTCGACTATACAATACGTAATTAGTGTCATTTATAAACAACAAAGTATTGATTGGAAACACTTCACTAGCGTTACTTCACTTCATTAGCGTTACTAATGCAAAATGAGGAATTGTTGAAGAAAAAACAGACATCATATGAAAGTTTTTAAACATTTACGAGTTAGTTATCAAACAATCAATCAACTTTTTCCCCAAAAATCGATTTCATTGTTAATTATTAGCCCACTATCAGATACATATTTGTATACTTGACTTCACGTCGTACTCTTTTGTATGAGGACTAGGAATATATCAAATTTACTTCAAACTGAAGTAAAAGTAACAGAATTCGGACATAATGACTGGAAGTCATCCACCTTGATCAACGAGTCACAGCTGAGAAATGGTTATGTTCAACTAATTTGTGCAACCAGAATGTATAAATTGATAGTACTCAAAATTGAGTGTGTACATCTCTAACTAAAGTTTTACTTCAGCTATGGAATCATTATAAACAATAATAGCCGTAACCCTCATACTGACAATTATCTTGTGCTCACTAGTGATTAGCTTCGTGATGGAATTTCTCAGAGTTCTGGTGAGAAGTTGCAACTATTGGCGTTCAGTAGTTTCGGGTATGAGCTAGTTGCGTGCCTAAGATATTGGACGAGGTTGGACAATGTCAGGGATTGTTTAAAGTTAGACATTAACACAGTTGGATGCCAGCTCAGTTGCCTAGAGGTTAAATGTCCGAGCACGGAACTGCAGGTCCTGGGTACGGTTACCGCAAGTGAGTGTCGTAGATGCGAACTGTTGATGAGTCCCACACTAAGACTAAGAGGCTGTCTGTCAGTGCTTTCATGTTCCTAACGACAGTCTAGCAATAATTAATCGACAGTTCCAAAAAGGCTTATTGGATTTTTAAGAACATATCAGTTTGGTCAGTCAGTCAGTCAGTTGCAACGTAGAACTTCGTACGTAAGTACATCAGTTCATGTCGCCATACCACATCAGCACAGAGATATAATTGTCAATTCAAATCCAATAGTAGTAGAGGTAGTAAAGGTATTAGAAGTAATCGGAGGGGTTATAATTAGAAGATATTATTCACGAAGTATGATTCAATGAGATAAGTTTAGAAAGTAAAAACTAGAGGTGTTGACGAACTCAGAAGATTAGGATTTGAGAGAACACAAAGAATAAATGCACTGGCGCCATTGCGAACGATTTTGAGCCATGTCATTCAAGGTCTCTAACCATCGATTATTATCATCTCGCGGACCCCAACCAGGTAGTCGACAATTACCGACATGGCTAAGTCCACTCGTCAATGACTTCATGGATTTGTGCCATGTTTTGGTCTGGCCGCCCCTAACTTTCTTCCAACCTATTCCTACACTACAAAATAAAGCTCTTCGAGGCAGTCGCTGGTTAGGCATACGCAACACGTGTCCCAACCACCTCAACTGATGAAGTTTCGCCACTTCATCGATTGATCTGCCATTCTTACCTAGTACCCGTTTCCTAATAACAGCGTTGCTCACTCGGGTGTCCCAGGATATACGAGCAATGCTTCGAAGACATCTATGATCGAAAACCAATAACCGACGAGTATCTTCTACCCTCATTGGCCATGTTTCACAGCCATAAAGTAAGACGGAGCGAACCACTGCGCAGTACACTCGTCCTTTAGTCAGCAAACGGATAACTCGCCTACGCCATAAGTGACGCAGGTTGGCAAAGGCCAATCGAGCCTTCTGTATCCGTGCTGAGATTTCGTCAGTCACCAGGCCATCAGCACTGATGGGACTCCCCAGATAAGTGAAGCGGTCTACACGTTCGACCACTTCACTCCCTATCACTAGTTCAGGTGCCGATGAAACCCAATCTTGAAGCAACATTTTGCATTTCGACGGGGAAAACCGCATCCCGAACATGCTTGCATTGTTGCTTAGGGTAGTCAGAAGACTCTGCATTTTGTCAGCTTCTTCACCAAGTAGGACTATGTCATCGGCATATTCTAAGTCAATAAGCGAGCCACCTGGAAGAAGGTCTACTCCTGAAAATTCAGACGAGGATAAGGTTATTTCTAGGAGCATGTCTATGATAAAATTAAACAAGGATGGAGAAAGTGGACATCCCTGACGGACACCACTTGAAGTGAAGAATTCCGGTGACAGTTCGCCATAAGCTCTCACTCGACCAGTGGTGTTCGAGTAGAGAGCTTGTATGAGGTTAATGTACTTATTTGGTACACCTTTCAATGACAGACACTGCCACAGAACCTCACGATCCACTGAGTCAAATGCTGCCTTAAGGTCCAGGAAAACAACTACTGTAGGACGCCTAAATGTGTGTCTGTGTTCCAGGACCTGTCGTAGTGTGAAAATGTGGTCTATACAACCACGTCCAGGTCGAAAACCAGCCTGGTTTTCTCGAGTCTGCTCTTCACGAGCTTTCGTTAAGCGTCGAAGTATTATTGAGGCCAATATTTTAGATACTATATTAGTTAGACTTATTCCCCTGTGATTGTCACAAGAAGACATCTGTCCTTTCTTATAGATTGGGACAATCAGTGATTGAGACCAATCGGATGGGATTACGTCCAGTTCCCAGATTCTACCTAAGATCTCAGTCAACCTAGCTGCTAAAACTGGACCACCATCCTTAAATATCTCAGGGGTCAGTCTATCAGGACCTGCAGCTCGTCCTCGTTTCAGATTTCCTAACGCTTTTTCAACTTCATTAAGACTAGGGGGACTTAGGTCGATTTGCCATTCAGGATGACTGGAGATCGTGGGTAACCGAAGAGTGGCTCGAGGCCAGTTGAACTGATCCGTAAAGTGTTCTGCCCATCGATCCAGTCTCCTGGATTGAGAATAAATAATAGTCCTGTCATTTTCTGAGATAGTCTCACTTACACTAGGATTCCTAATACCAGTTTCCTTGATAAGTCGGAAATGTTGTCTACTGTTGCCGATCGCCGCTGCCTTTTCCATCGCTTTTGCTTTCGCCACCCACCACTGTTCGCGATCGTTACGTAGGCTTTTCATAAGTCTGCGCCTAAGTTGACTTCGTTCTTCATCATGTTCAGAGCCAGGTGGGATGAGTTTTCGGGCATCCATCAGATCGGTGGATGCTACTGAGATCCACGGTTTCATTCTAGCCTTATGGTCAACCTTACTAGCAGATATCACTGCTGTTTCCACAGCCTTTTTGATATCATTCCATCCTGCTTCCGGATGGGAATCGCCTAAATGGTCGCCTAACTGTCTTTCTAGTTGTTCCTGAAATATATTTTTCGCCTTATTATCATTAAGTAAAACCCTAAGAGGCTTTCTTACGGTGTCTTTCCTACGCCCAGTAAGCTTCAAACAAATACGCGCTCGCACTAGGGCATGATCTGAATCTAGACATGTGCTCCAGAACGAGCGACAGTCCTCTATCGAACCCCTCCATCGGTGGCTGATGGCAGTGTGATCTAGTTGAGTCCAACGTTGAGACGACTTTGGAGGTCGCCAGGTCAACAGGTGCTTTTCCTTATGCCTAAAGTTAGTGTTTGCTAAGAATAGGCGGTTGTCTGAGCATGCTTGCAACAGACGGTCACCATTGTCTGTTCTCTGAGCCGGGACACCATAACATCCACCTAGGTGTCTCTCCTGCTCACTTAGTCTACCTACTTGAGCATTAAAGTCACCAGCCATTATTACTATGTCAGAGCGCCTAGCTTTTTGGAGGAGGTCCGAAAGCTTTCTGTAAAACTCATCCTTAACCTCGTCTGAACTGCATTCAGTGGGGGCATAGGCAGATACGACGAAGAGGCAACGGCGATTGTCCCTATCTTTCCGAGTTCTTACTGTCCCGTTTAGTCGGACAGCGCACAATCGACTATCTATTGGGATCCAGTCAAGGAGAGATTGTTCTGCCCTACGACTCAATGCTATGCCTACGCCAGCGAGACCCCGGGAAGCAGCATCAGGGCTACCGGATACACGAAGAGTAAATCGAGCTGCTTCTTTATTTTGACATGGTGTCGCCAAGTGTATGACGTGACTCGGATCCTGTATGCGCGTTTCCGAGACGCAGCATACATCGATGGCACGAGATTCTAAAGTCCTAGCTAAGGAAGCCTGTTGTCCTATTTGACACAATGTCCGTACATTAAATGCTCCAACATGTAGTCTAGAGCGAGGTTTAAGGAGACCAGGAACGACGTTTCGCGAACTCGTATCGTCTGCATTAGCTGTGCACTGTGATAAATGAATGTGAGAAGAGTTAGTCGTGGAGATAAGAGAGGTACTAGGGGGTGTAGGAAGGATTTGATTTTGACCAATTCGGTCTCGCGTGCTGTTATGGGTATGAGGGCGGTTGTCACTACCCGGCTGCCCACACCGTGGAAGGTTGTTTCTTGAGGGACCTGAAAAGGAAGATAGATTAGTGTTGGTGCGTGACCGTAGAGTCCAAGGGACAACTGCTTGAGGCCAGTCACGCATGGCCTTTTTATCAAATGTTTTTTGAGGATTAGCTCCGTTCTTAAAGGCCCTTAGTGGGCACCCTTACCCAAGGAGACGGAAATCCGTGAGTTAGGGGAGGTGTGACATTTTTAGGGTCGACCTTTTATAACCCTTCCTTCCTTGTGAGAAGGCAGCATCGCTGCAGATGCTGGTTGTCCGAGGGAAACACCTTACTGCTGTCACACCCCTCCACAGTCAGTCAGCAGTACGACTTCGCCCTCAGACCTTGGGTAGCTGCTTTTAGTCTCATCGTTCTCCAATCGACCTGCCTGGCATGGTAGGACCTGCAGGAACATGTGTTCCAGCCAGTATAGCTCGGTTGGGTCATCACGATAGGCAAGCCCGACCACCACGTCAAGGTAGCAGCTACGGTCGGGTATCAGTTTGGATGTTCTGTTGACTGACGAAATCTCAGCACGGATAAAGAAGGCTCGATTGGCTTTTGCCAACTTGCGTCATTTATGGCGTAGGTGAGATATCAGTCTGCTAACAAAAGAACGAGTCTACTGCGCATCAGTTCACTCCATCCTACTAGATGAATGCGAAACATGGCCGGTAAGAGTAGAAGATATCCGTAGGTTATTAGCGTTGGATCACATGTTTCTTCGAAACAATGCTCGTGTATCCTAAGACCATCGAGTGAGCAATGTTGTCGTTAGGAAACAGTTACTGCTTAGGGAATGCAAATAAATAGTTGAAGAATTGAAACTTCATCAGCTGAGGTGGTTGGGACATGTGTTACGAATGCGCGACCACCGACTGCCTCGTCGATATATGTTTTGTGGTGAAGGAGTAGTTAGGAAGAAAGCTAGAGACGGCCAGATCAAAACAAAACATGGCACAAATCCATGAAGTCACTGACAACTGGACTGAGCACTGTCAGTAGGTCTAGACTATCTAGTCGGGGTCCACGAGCAAAATGTAACCTGTGGTTAGAGGCTTTGAATGATATAGCTCAAAATCGTTTGCAATGACTCAGATGCATCCATTCTAACCTTCTGAATTCCTCACGACGTTTCTTTTCCTTTTACATTTATTTCACTGGATCATAGTCCTCGAATAATTTCTTGATAACCTAATCTTCTCCATAACCGCTAATACTTCTACTACCTCAACTATTATAAGATTTGAACTACCATTTTGATCTCTCTGTGTGTTAATGTGATCTGGCAACTTGAACTAATGTACGTACATACGTACATACGAAGTTATCTGTTCCAGTTGACTGACTGATTGACTGACTGACTATCATCAATAATAACTGCGGATAAGATAACTTTTACATTATATTTCCAAAAAAACTCCTCATTTTCTTCTCTCAAATATCTGTTTACAAATACTTTTTTTCCGAATAAGAATACTGATAACATAAACACCATAGTGTTAGATTACAGTTCACATAACATCTAAATCAACATAACATGTTTACAGAAATGGCGCCGTGTTTACAATGCAATTTTAGTAAACACTTATCAAAACAAATCAATACTTTTAGGTCGGCACAAGAAAACAAGAAGTGCCCTATAACTAGTTACATGAGATTACACAAGAAAATAAACAAATTTACATTTAATGTAAACAAGTTTTATACGTGTAAGATAAATAAACGTAGAACATTTTCGGTGTTTTTATTTATTATTGGTAGGTTATAAGTTAATCTTTCTATTTTCCACTATCCAGTTATAAAGATTATCGAGTTCCATTGAAATTATGCATTGATCACTGTGTTAGACTTATATTAGAAACCTGGAAGCACTGGAAGACGGTCGTTTCGTCCTAATTTGGGACTCATCAGCAATGCTTCCAGGTTTCTAATGTTGGTCTAACACAACGATCGATTCATAATTCCAATGAAACTCGATCATTTCCGTAATGCTTTAATGAAAAATCATAAAATGTGCTCACTAGTGACTAGCTTCATGAGGAAATTCTCGGAGTTCTAGTGATGTAGTGGGACCCCGTTGAGTGTGAGGCAGCCAACTACTGAAGACACTTAGTGAAGAAGCTCAGTATTAGGGACTGGTTAAAGTTAGATATTAACACCGGTGGATGCCAGCTCAATGCGCGACTGAAGGACGTAGGGCAAGCGGCGGGGGTCATGAATGCGCATTGCTGATGACTCACATACTAGGACGAAGCTTCCAGATTTCTTCAGTTACTTAATCACTATAATATACATGAAATGAGTAACTATCCTTATATTCTTTAGGAAATGTAATGAATAGTTTGACAGTTATTTTCCTAAAAATATCATGAACTGATCTAACGAAGACAACCATTAGAAAGCTAGGAGTACTGG
>CALYCR020000294.1:0-14519 GCA_944470395.2 Schistosoma turkestanicum
CTCGAATCATCTCATGCAAGAAAACTATAAAAATACTAACGTATTTTTACTTTGGACCTTCTGTCTCCCAACGACCAGTGTAGCAGCAGCCTCTGCAGCAGTAGGTCTCAACATACATAAAGGAAAAAGCGAAATTCTCCGATGCAACACAACATGCACCAACCAAAACACTCTTGATGGAGATGCCTTGGAGGACATTAACACCTTTACATATTTGGGCAGCATCATCGACAATCAAGGTGGAGCCGATGCAGATGTGAGGGCGTGGATCGGCAAAGTAAGGGCTGCATTTCTACAGTTGAAAAATATCTGGAACTCCAAACAACTTTCAACCAAAACCAAAATCAGGATTTTCAATACAAATGTCAAGACAGTTCTTCTGTATGGAGCGGAAACTTGGAGAACTACGAAAGGCATCATCCAGAAGATACAAGTGTTGATTAACAACAACTCATTCTTTCAATGATACTGTAGAATAAGGATGGTTTTATCAACATTTGTCAACTTATCATATCTCCTGTGATACAGTAAACAGATTTTAAAACCCTGTATCTGCATAAAAAGACCGAGTGATAATACTGCTGCCAACATTTCAACTGTATGTATAGTCATTAAAACAATACAAGTCGGTCGTGTTATGTGACTTTCCCTGTTTCACTTGTTCAGGATAATAAACCATTTATGCAAACAACAAAAAATCAGTTCAACTAGCATTCAGTCACGCTTCAGTTACTCACGATTTTCAGTCATCCTGAATGCCAAGTTGGTGTACATCCTCCAACTCTTAAATGAGGTTGAAAGGGCTATAGGAAATCTGAAGCGAGGGAGAGCAGCACGACCTGATAGATTGACCCCTGAGATTTTTAAGGATGGTGGTCCAGTTTTAGCAGTGAGATTGACTGAGATCTTAGGTAGAATTCGGTAATCCCATCCGACTGGTCTCAATCACTGATTGTCCCAGTCTACAAGAAAGGACAGAAGTCCTCTTGTGACAATCACAGAGGATTCAGTCTAAAATATTAGGTTCAATGATACTTCAACGCCGAACTATAGCTCGCACAGAGCAGACTCGATAAAACCAGGTTGGTTTCCGACCTAGACATGGCTGTATAGACCAGGTACTCACACTTCGTCAGATTTTAGAACACATACATTTCGACGCCCGACAGTTGTTGTACACCTCGATAATAAGTGGGTGTTTGACTCTCTTGATCGTGAAGTTTCCTGTCAATGTCTATCATTGAAAGGTGTATCAGAGAAGTACATTAACCTTGTACAGGCTTTCTACTCGAACACTATTGGTCCGGTGAGAGCTTATGGAAAACTGTCATCAAAATTGATTACTTCAGAGGGTGTTCGTCAGGCTTGGTGTCAGAAGTGCAGAAGTCTGGATTAGGATTTGCGAACGTCAGTCACTTATGGCGTAGGCAAGATATCTGTTTGCTAGAGTCTACTGTGCAGCAGTTTGCTCCGTCCGTTAATTAACAACAAGATGCTGATTCTGAATTACAACAGTTGCATAGAAAAAGTAATAATTCTGTAATAAAAATAGTTTTATAACGATAGAATTTTATGGAGATCGTTAATCAATCTAGGTAAGATAATCACTGAAAATATGTTAGCATTGAATTAACATTTTATTCCAATACGGGACTCCTAAGCAGTGTGCAAACACAAACACGCATCCAGAAATTGAATCTTAGATCTTCGGTCTCACGTAAGAAGACTTATTTATTAAACAATTGACCAGAAATCTTATGGTCGAGTGGGACAACTATTCTTTCGGTAGACCGGAAGTCCTTGGTTTGATTCCTGGATGCGTGGTTATGCATACACACTGCTATTCGCCTTCGTGAAACATCATTACCTGTATTTAGAGGATAGCCTAACTGTATTGTACGAAGAGAGTGGACTGGTAATATACTTCCAAAATTAAAATCTGTTTCTAGTTGTTTTAGCATAGTTCAAAGATGCTGAAAGTATTTTATCTCAATGTGTGATTACCTCCAAGTATGCAAGTGAAATGTTTGAATTACTAATAGGACTGATCAATTACTTGTTTTTTGTTCAGATTGAGGCGACAGTGGTTTATGTTGCAAGAAATCCTCTAAATTAATTAAAACAAGGCCTTTCATTCTTTTAACCATTTTCATAATTTATTTTGAAATGACTGAGATAAGACAATGTCAATGTTATGGTTCTTAAATTTATTCAACGTGATTAAAGTATCTTTTATTATTCAGTTCATCGGAAGTGCCTTTATTAACAAGTATGTAAAGATATATCAGGCTTGTTAAAAAATTAAAACACACTTCATTATTCAGTCAGTCAGTCAGATTCAACGTAGAACTTCGTACGTAAGTACATCAGTTCATTTCGCCATACCACATTAGCACACAGAGATTTAATCGTCAATTCAAATCCAATAGTAGAAGAGGTAGCAAAAGGTATTAGAAGTAATTGGAGATGTTAGGATTAGAAGATATTATTCAAGAAGTATGCTTAAATGAGAAAAGTATAGAAAGTCAAAACTAGAGGTGTTGAAGAATCCAGAAGATTAGGATTTGAGAACACTTCATTATTACTTAGTTTACTTGTATATAAGTATTGAAAAAATTGACAAATTAATTAGACAAAATGAAATACTTGTCCTCCATCTCATTGTGCAACATTTATTCTCAAAAATTCACTACTACTAAAAAGAACTTATTAAATAATTTTAAAATATTGTAGTTATTTATTGAATTTGACTTTAAATTAAAACTATTTCAAGTTTATCTCTAATTTAATGAAATATATTTCATATAATCAATAAATATTACGTGACTTTACGTTCAGCATTAACGGTTATATATTCATTTCTGTAAGCTCTCTTTGAATTAAACATTTTCTGTTACGAGAAAATTTCGGATACTTTAATCATTACAAATGTGTAAATACTGACGAGCTCTTCAATAGTGTTGAGACGTTAGTTCTCTAGAACTCACTTGACAAAAGTTCTAACTTTGAATTCTATTCATGTGCCGATCAGTTTAGCTTGAGATTACATTTCCCTCCAGGAAAATCCTTGGCTGTAATTGGTTGGTGTGTTATTTTAGTACGCTATTTTTGTGGCTCTCTCAAGAATATATAAATAAACTCGATTTGTGCGCTTGTAAAACCTCATATTTTCTGGGTACTTGTAGAATACACTTCTACGCCATATCAAAACTTCTTTTTTTCCAATTAGACGGGGGCAACGAATTAGAGTAGTCTATCGTGTCACTGGATTGTTTGTCTTGCTCTCATTTACCGACTAAAGTGAACTCGTAATAGTTTCAAGCATATCATGATAGATATGTCGAGGCATAGTTTATAATATTGTTTGGTGATCTAATAACCGAATCCATCCTGTATTTTAATATCGAACATTGATATGTTACTTAAATTTATCTCAACACTTAACAAGAAACTATTTTACGCTACCGAAAAATTTCCATATTATTTTCAGGTTTACAATGATTCTAAAGTTGGTGAGTTTCCACCGTTGTTGTATGGGACTACAGTGAACATTATAAACTTCCTTCAAAAAATGATTGAAGAAGGAGAAATTTCTTTGAATAATTCCCGTCTTCTGTTAGAACAGTGCCAAAATTATAAACCAGAAGCATCAATTGTGAACTACTATCGAACAAAAACAACCATGGGCTTCCATTCTGATGATGCAGAATTAAACAAAGAAGCTCCTTTGATTTCGATTAGGTAGGTAGGTGTAAAGAAAGTACTTTAGTAAGCTTGTCATTTACAAATTGACTGGATTCATTTAGAAGTGCTATGTAACTATTGGTCTCTCCCTATTAGGATTGTCTTATTTTGTCAAGAATACACATTCCAAAACCCAGAAAATGAAGCATACCGTAAAGAGTATATTTGGCTTTGCATAATAGGGAAAACAACATATGAGAAGAGCATTTGTGACCATTGTAAGGCAACAAATATCCTATCATCATAACTGACATGCAAAACTATCTCACTCTTGCCTGTCCTAAGTTGGCCAAAAATATATCTGTCGAGATTGGGCTCGACGAGCTCCCGCCCCATAGTAACCCTGTCAACTTTCTGAAATGTGTTTTGAAATCGAAATCATACACCTTTAGTACATGTTAGTGTTGGGGATGTTAGATCTCCAGAACTCGCTTGATAAATGCCCTATCTTGGATTTCACGTTTGCGAGCATGGGCTGATCAGTTGACCTTGAGATTTCATTTCCCACCAGGAAAATCCATGGCTATGATTGGCTGCTGTGTATTTTAGTGTGCTACTTTTGTGACTGTCCCAAGGACGTTTCTATGATGTATAAATAAATAAATAAACGAGAGTTGTGTGCTGGCTGAGTGTTTGTAGAATACAATTTCTACACTATATCAAGACTTCTTACTGATACCTTTTGGTCAACGGATCACAGTAGCCTACCTGGACGCTGGTTCATTGTTTGTTCTCGTTATTCGTCTAAGGTGAACTCGTAATAGTTTAAGCATACCTAGTGACGAACGTAACAGTTAGTAAGAGCTGTATTGAGATCATTCTTTGGTAATGGTATATATAGGTCATTGTATCTACACATAATTTGTATGGTTTCTTCTAGTGGGATTATCCTAAATAATAATGACACATCAAATTAAATTGTGAATTTCCCAATAATGTCCACAGTTCCTAGTACATGAGCGAATTATTTAGAGCACAGACCAGTATAAATTTTTATTGAAAAATTAAGTATGATATATTGATGACTCTCTGGGGTTATCCATTTGCATAACCGTAAGTTGAGAAAAAAAATTATTTATGAAACTGTTTCCGTAAACGTCTATCTTTCAACGAATAATCACGTCTAGTATTTCCTTTTTAGCATTGGACCCACTGCATTATTTCTACTGGAGACGTCAGAACCCATCAAGCGTAAATCTGACGTTCTATTGAATGATAATTTCAAACAAGCAACTGACTATAATCATATATTACCGATTTACCTTCATCATGGTGATATCGTCATTATGGCTGGTAAAAGTCGTCTGGCTCGTCATGCTGTCCCAGTAATTTTATTCAACGATGTTACCAAGGCTGTCAATGAAGGAGCTCTACGAGTTAGTCAAAATATCTGTGATCAAATTTTAAGCAAAGATCATTATACGGATGCGTGTATAGATTGTCAAGAATATTTGAAATATGTTAGAACTACACGTATAAACATTAATATACGCCAAGTAATGCCTGTCCATAGATAACTCGTGTTAATTTTATTTTATTTTTAATACTATTATGATGTACAGCTTGTCTTTTGACAATAATCAACATCAACTACTTCGAAAGTCTAGCGATTTCGCATCAAATTGTATATTTTATCTGGTCACTACTATCCAACAAACATACTCTTACGACAGCGCTTTTCTTTTTCGACAGGTCTCCGCCTACCCACACGCACTTTATGATGTGTTTTCCAGCATCCATAACCGATGTTGATTCGATATTACAGTTGAGTGTACAAATTTATAATGAAACAGTAGAAGAATTACTTAGTACTTTTTTTAGAGTATAAAAAGTTAAGCTGTTGAAAATATAATTGGTTAGTTGTGTAGGAGTAACTCAGCAAAATTTTGAGAAATATTACAATGGAGAATTCCTAAGAGATAAAAAAAAATGGCGCATACATTTAGATAAAATACTATTGTACACTGTTTCAGATTAATATGCGCAATTAAAATACATATTTAGAAAAGTTGGAAGGAACTCTAATAATACAACATGTTACACTCTAAAATAAGGACCATTTGTAGTACGGCTTAGCATAGCTTCATTTCGTATTCTTGATGATGCTTCCGGGGCTAAACGATTTAATAACGGACGAAGAGATGGTTCAAGTGCGATTACAGCGCCTGAAATAATAGACAACCAGTGAAAAAAAGGGATGTGAGTAGGTGAAAAATTGTTGTATGAATAGAATTACGCTAAGAATCATAATGAAATCCATATGGTTATTTAACAATGCAGTGTGTATTTTGTTTCTAATGTAGCTATTTTCCAACTGTTTTAGAATAGCCTACAACAGATAAAGCTTAGGCAAGAATTGTGAGATTTTCAGAACATAATTACAACTCATATAACTAAGTTTCATGTGTAGATAACTTGGCAAGTAGAAAAATAATCCAGCGTTTTATATAGATCATTACCCAACAATGCAATTAGTACATCCTGACAGTGCAGTACGAAGAATACCTGGAAAGATGTTTGTAGCCGAATATTCTATGTTCACCTTTACTACATTACGAAACATAACTAACTACATTATGCCTTTACTTATCAATAATCAGTCGAGATAGAGCGGGCGCAGAGTTAGTTCGTTGGTCATCAACACAAATTTCTACAAATAAACGGTACAAAGGAGCACCAGAATACATATGCACTACACAAACTATTGAGTTTTCTTGAAGGCAGAGATGCTGTCCGAGTGCACAAACCGAAGTAGGTGGTATTAGGGAGCCACTTCCTGGGCGTTTGACCTAAAGGTCTGTTTTGACCTTAACCGTTAATCAGTATTACGTGAAAAATACAAAACACCAGTCAGAATTGCGTTTGCATCAAAAACCATGTGACAAGCTACAAATCTTCACTGATTCACGACTCGATAGCTTCTTCCTTCCAACCCTGACTCAGGCCGGAAGTACGTAAGCCAGCCTCCACAAAATTTCGTTATTTTTCAAGCAGATATAATTTATATACCAAACCACATCACACCATAAAATGAGAAAATACATTTATACATGAGCGAGCTAAAAGTGACAATAACAAATCATACAACAGTAGTTGATCGGTTAATTGGGAGATTATAATAAAAGGGATGTAAATAAAGACTAATCTAATTCATACACAATGATAATCCACAATTCAGTCCTGAAAGTAACCATCCCTTTAATCTTCTTCCTGATATAGCAAGGTCTAATCGATAAGGAAGTGGAGCGATGTTATAAGATGCCGTCCCATGGTAACCAGTGATCGAAAAAAGGCTTAAACATTATTTGTTCCCTTAGGATTTTGAAGCACATTTATATTATTGGTTTAGAGCCAAGGATTTCCGACCCCCTTAGATGGATTCTCTGTGTTTGCCGTCCCGATTTTAACAACGGACATTCACCTTTTATCCCCTCAATTTCGTAAACAACACTTCCTTCACGAGAAGACAGTAGGACATTTCTGGAACTGGCTATATACAAGTGGCTTAGTGAGAGCATTTATAGTGAAAAAAATGGACTCCAACCGTCAGTCGTACTAAGGTGTTTGGGTACAAACCCCCGAGCTCGGTGCTGAAATATTCTAACGCAATACTTAAAAAATCGGTTTCCTTGACAAGTCGGAACAACCGTCTACTCTTTCCTATTCCTGCTGCCTTTTCCATTGCTCTTGCTTTAGCCACCCACCACTCTCCGCGGTCATTTTGTAGGCTTCTTATCAACCTGAGCAAGCTGATTTCGCTCTTCATCATTTTCAGAGCCAGGTGGGATGAGTTTACCAGCGCCTCTCAGTTCAGTGGATGCTACTGAGATCCACAGTTTCTACCTAGTCTTATGGTTTACCTTACTAGCAGATATCAGTGCTATTTCCACAGCCTTTTTGATATCATTCCAATCTGCTTCCGGATGGGAATCGCTTACATGGTCGCCTAACTGTCTTTCTAGTTGCTCCTGAAATACATTCTTAGCTTGATTATCATTAAATGAAACCCTAAGAGGCTCCCTAACGGTGTCTTTCCTACGTCCAGTAAGCCACAAACAAATACGCACTCGCACTAGGGCATGATCTGAATTTAAACATATGCCCTAGAACGAGCGACAGTCCCCTATTGAACATCTCCATCGGTGGCTGGTGGCGATGTGATCTAGTTGGGTCCAACGTTGAGACGACTTTGGGGGTTGCCAAGTCAAAAGATGTTTAGGAATAGGCGGTTATCTGAGCTTAGTTGCAACGGACGGTCGCTATAATCTGTTCTCTGAGCCGCGAGGCCATAACATCCACCTAGGTGTCTTTCATTTTCACTTAGTCTACCTACTTGTGCATTGAAGTCACCAGCCATTATAACTATATGAGAGCGCTTAACTTTTTGGAGGAGGCCCGAAAGCTTTCTGTAAAACTCATCTTTTACATCGTCTGGACTGGAATCAGTGGGGGGGTAGGCTGATATGACGAAGAGGCAACGGCGAATGTCCCTATCCTTCCGAGTCCTTACTGTCCCGTTTAGTCGGACGGCGCATAAGCGACTATCTACAGGGATCCAGTCTAGGAGAGATTGTTCAGCTCTACGACTCAATGCTATGCCTACGCCAGCGAGACCCCGGGAAGCAGCATCAGGGCTTCCAGATACAGGAAGAGTAAATCGATCTGCTTCTTTATTTTGACAAGGTGAAATCAGATTAATAATTTTACTAGTATCCTGTATGCGTGTTTCCGAGACGCAGCATACATCGATTGAGAGAGATTCTAAAATCCTAGCTAGGGAAACCTGTTGCCCTATTTGACACAATGTCCGTACATTAAAAGCTCCAACATGTAATTTAGAATGGAGTTTCAAGGTACTAGGAATAACGTTTCGTGAACTCGAATCGTTTGCATTAGCGGTGCAGTGTGATAAAGGAATGTGATTAAAGTTAGTCATGGAGATAAGAGAGAAATTAGGTGTAGGAAGGATTTAATTGTGACCTATTTGGTCGCGTGTGTTGTTACGGGTATGAGGGCAGTTGTTACTTACCGGCTGCCCCCACCGTGGAAGGGTGTTTCTCGAGGAACCTGAAAAGCAAGGTGGATTAGTGTCTGTCTTAGAGACTTGGGAGCGTGACCGCAGAGTCCGAGAGACAACTGCTTGAGGTCGGTCACGGACGGCCTTTTTATGAGGTTTTTTGAGTGTTAGCTCCGCTCTTGAAAGCCCTTAGTGGGCACCCTCACCGACGGAGACGGGAATCCGTCAGAAAGGGTGAAGTGTGACATTTTTAGGATCGACCTTTTCTAACCCTTCCTTCCTTGTCAGAAGGCAGCATCGCTGCACATGCTGGTTGTTCGAGGGAAACACCTTACTGCTATCACAATCCTCTACAGTCAGCAGTACGACTTCGCCCTCAGACCTTGAGTAGCTGCTTTTAGTCTCACCGTTCTCCAATCGCCCTTCCTGGCATGGTAGGACCTATAGGGACATATGTTCCAGACAATATATCTCGGTTGAGTCATCATGATAGACAATCCCGACCACCACGTCAAGGTAGCAGCTACGGTCTGGATAGTCGCTGTGACTCAAAGTCGGAGGAAACTGCACATATATTGAATTTTGTTGGTACTCGGTGATAGTGTTTGTAAGATCCAGAGGAAGATAGAGAATAAACAAATCTGCTCTATTGTTACTGACTTCAAGCTATTTCCCCAATGTATAATTTTTTCAAACATTTATATTGTCGAATGCCAACGACTCCGCATATAGCCAAACAAGTAAACATTAAACATCATTACATTTGATCATAAACTCACCTATATTGCACTCACTCGAGCCAACAACCGTCAGAAATAGTGGCAAAGTTGATTGGCATGTGAAATGAAATTGGCAGATCTGAAAAAACGGATAGTATTGATGATATACTACAAGATTAAACGTTTTACAGCATTAAAGCTGCAGTTTTACTTTTTAGTGCGCACATAGACTAACTAGTTTGACAGTTTCATGTTAGAAATATTACAAAATTGTGAGTTGCGACATTGCTCAATTTAGTTGTTTCTGGAGTTAGCGCGCTACACTATTACAGTATGCTTATGACACCTGGTCCCTCCGAGTTGATGATATCAGAAAGCCTTCTGTGTTCAATCATTGTTGTCTTCGAAGGATTGCTGACATTCAGTAGCAATAACATGTTAGTAAATCAGAGGTCCATCAGCGCGTGTTTAATCACAGCGACAATAATTTCATTAGTGACACCATTCTGAAACACCGACTTCGTCGGTTTGAGTATGTATTTCGAGTGTCCTCCCAGCGAGTTCTACATAGTGAATTATTTGCCAACGCTGGAGCTGGTTGTTAAAAGCAGACCGGTTGTCAGTATATGATATGGTGCTGCAGTATGGAAGAAAGCTGAACAAGACTGGCATCTGTTGGAAGTGTGACTCACTAGCTTGAAATGTTATCACACATTGTTCAGAAGAGCATCTAGCACCGGTTTTGCTGTAACATTTTTTTCACTTTTACCATGTACGCGAGAGGGACTCCTCTAACTGAAAGAATACTTTTGAGTTGTATTTTCTTAAACTGAACTGTTTCTTCCACTATTACACTAATTTCTATCCACTTTTTGTTATACTCACCGTTCCTTCTCTATCTCTTCACAACCTCTTTTTTATTGTATGGTGCACGTATAATTTTGTGTCTAACTGTAACAATATTTACATATTTTAAATAAACAGATGTGTGTATGCACGCTTGCAATAGGTTATTAATCGATTATGTAACTATGGAAGATCTAATTTATCAACGGATAGTTTAATGATTAAAACACTTGCACTTTATTGTGCATCATCATTAGTTGAGAGTGGTTTGGTAGTTTAGCCAATAAATCTTCACTGTTATGAGCCGCAGTTTGCTTCCGGTTCATTTTGAATCTGGCTTCCTTTAACTTAACTCGAGTAGATCGGAAGTATATTTAGCTATCATAAGGCTCAAAGCCAAACATCAGGGCGTGGTTGGTGAATTTAGCACATATCAAAATGGAATCAATAATCTGAAGCTGTGATTAATAGTGGATTACAACAATTGGAATCTTAGATCATTATGAAAAACTGACGTTACATTACAAAAGAAAAACAACGTGTGATAATATGTCTCGAAATATTATATAAATTGGAAGATAGTTTACAAAACAGATTAGCTTTGACTACCAACACTATATACCTAAATCTTCGTGAAACAAAACACGGATATGTCAACAAAACAGATTTGACCGGTCTGTCAAATAATTCATATGAAATCAGCATGTGTTCATCGTAATGTAATATCCGACAAATTGCTAAGCATTAAATCTGTAGTATAAAATACATGCACAATCATTCATTTCCACCAAACATATCTAAACTCATGGTGGTATACTTAGTTATGGTATAACCCAAGTTAAAAATCTTCATTATGAGTGCTTCAATATGCTGTTGTGTCCAAAGAAGCTCGTCTGAAGGTTCTGCTTGCTTTAACATACAGGATAGCATTCTTGGTAGCTCAGTAATGCCCACGACCACTTTATAATATCTGAACACAGGATGAAGCTTGAACTCAGATTTGAAGTCTATAATTATTCTGAGCACAGAAATGAGAAGAATGAACAAAAATGGACGGAACTGGAAAGGCAAGCCCAGGACAGAGTAGGTTGGAGGATACTGGTCGGCAGCCTATGCCCCATTCGGAGTAACAAGCCTAAGTACGTAAGACAGCTAAATCAAAACCGGATAACTAATCCCTTGTATCTTGGTTGCTGATCAAATACTTCAGAGTGCAATTAGATAATGTAATTGCTATCGCTCGTTCTAACTATATGTGCTTCGACGTAGGCTCTTGTGAAATACTTCAACCCTGACAAAAATGCTAAGATTTTGTGTGATACATAGTATTCTTTGGTTCCCAGTTGCACGTATTTTCCGTGGAATTGATTTTAAATAAGATCTGGCTGACAGTATCACATTTCCTAGAGACACTTGATTTTTTAATACGGTGGTGTCGTCTTATTGATCAAAATAACAATGATTACCAAGACCTCGTTCTAAATTTACGTTAAGCACAAAATGAGGAAACTTCATTAAGTTGAATAAAAGTGTGATGTCAAACATATTTCAGGAAAATCTATATTTTCTGGAAAATCCCATTTTTCTCCTGTCATAGTTTTTTAGTTAGGCTTGGCATTACACTGCATAAAGTCTGGTGTACTTGAGTATGTCAGACACGATCAAGTTCGATGAAAAAGCTTTCACTAATAAACATACCACCATTTCTTGATAACTGGTGATCATCCATTCCAACTCTCCAAGATCTAATTTGTTTACTTGTTGTAACGATACAATAAAAGCAGCAGTTACATAAGGTGAGCGAGCTTGATCAGGCATATCATCCATAGTAGCTGGAACATAAAAATGATAATCGCCTTACCACTTGCCACAACGACCCCATCTTTATCGGCAACAAATATACCTAGAATCCCGTCAACCCTAATTATACGATCAGATAAACAAAGAACTCACTCAGATAGAAACCTCTTAAGATAGTCGCAAGCAGACTATGAAACAGGTTAGAAGATATTTATTAACTAACCTCAGACATCAATACTGAAATAGGTTTTCGTTATAAAAGAACTGAGAGTAACCTCGAAACTAGTAGGGTCTAAAAGCACACAAGGCCTGAAACGCACCGCATACCTCGTAATTTACGCGGTACAGTATCTAATATCCAATTTTCCATGATCTAGTAAAAAGCGGTTGATTTCTTTGTACTAGATTATCTTTCTTTTGGTACAGTTCCACGTGTTCTGTAGTATTCAGTGGATGGGGTATAGCCACTCCACTGAAATGATTCTAGCCAGTTGGCAGTTGTTTGTGAGTTTGTGTGTCCCGTGATTTGAGTGAATACGATTGTTTCAGGGCAGCATGGTTTCTGGATAACAGGAGTTATCACGTTACCAGATCAGTTGGTTGCATTGAGGAGAATAATGGAGGCAAAATCCTGATGCTAACCAGAAGATTTCGGAACTAAGTTAGAAAAGAGGTAAATTGGCCAAAATTGATCGATAATAAAGATTATGCGAGAGGACCGGAGTGTACGCAAGGGAAATAAAACAGAGACAATAAGCGAGAAAGATAAAAATTAGCAATATGAGGAAATGGCAATGATAAAAATTAACAACATTCGTGACATACATCAAGTGCAGCTGGTTAACGAGGGAGATGGTAATCTATTGTGAGTACGTGCTACCAAGTCTCTTCTTGAAGCTATCGACTGAAAGGAATGAAGTCACCCTGAATGTGAGTGCATCCCAAGTCGCAGCAACTCTTAGTGATAAAACGTGTGCGCAAACCTGGGTTTTTTCTCTTTGAAGCTCAATTTTTCGAGGATTACCTCTAGGGGGAATGGTGGTGATTCTTCGGTAAGATGCTCGCTTTGGGATTGTCTGTCGTGCTTTGTATGCTGTACTCCATTATCAGAGCACCTATGATTCTCCTGTTACTCAGGGAGAACAATTCTTAACGCTGTAGTCTATCTTCGTAAGGTTTGCCCTCCGATTTTATCACCAATTTCATAGCTCGTCTTTACATTCGATCCAAGAGATTTATGTCTCCTTTTTAGGGAGATTGGGAGTGACAACTTTGTGAGCCTCAAGGTGAGGGCATGAGAATAGTTTAAGCACCGTTAAGAATAATCCTGATCTCTCCAGATTTTTGCATTCTCTGAGTACATCACTGCCGCTGTGCTAACTTTGTATAAAAGATCTTTAATGAATATCAGGAAGAGAAGTGGACTTAAGATGGCTCCCTGTGAAATTCCTAATGTTGAAACACGTACACTCACATGCACGCTATTTATCTCGGTGCGAAACTTTTTATCCTCAAAGTATTTTACGGGTCGAATTGAAAGTGGGTTAGTGAAGCCGATTTCTGCAAACTTCGCAAATAGGAGTGCGTGGGGTTCAGTGTCGAATGCTTTTGCGATGTCAAGAAACATTATGTGCACCGATACTTTTCGATCCAAGAAGGATGTCCATCTGTCCCATGCTGCGTGAATACTGAGTGTACACGACCTGCCTTTCTGACTCTCATGTAGAGTTTCATAAAGTATTTTGTTCTTATTAGTGTAAACACTCATTTGTCTGTTCTCCAGCCCTTCGATTACGTTCAGTAGTATTGGTAGTAATGCGAATGGTCTGTAACACGCTGGGTCCTTCTTGTCTCCTTCTTTGAAGATTGCAGAGAGAAGAGTTTGTTTCAACTTAGCTGGGAGTTTGTGTGACTCCATTGAATGCATTAATAGGTCAAATATCTGTGAACCGAGGGCTCTGACGCACTGTCTCAAGACTATAGGGAGTATATTGTCACATCCTTGTGACTTTCCGGAACGCAAGAATTTGAATTTTATCAGTACTAAATCAGGAGTTAGTGGAATATTCCCTAGGCCATCAATGGTACTATGCTTGGGTAGTACTCTGAATGCGCAGGTATTTGGTTTAATTGATTGGTGAAGTTGGGGTTGAAGATCTCAGCCATCACTAGCTCGGTAAGATCTCTGTCATTTGGACCTCTGAGAGAACACAAACCCTGGTTTGTAGGTTTAGCTTTTGTCATACCCTTAAACAGGTGTTTAGGGTTTACCTGAGTTTTAGCAGCTGGCTTCATCACTACGAAATTTGGGATTGCTTCTGTCTTTTAAAGCCAAGCAAGAACAACGATCTGAATCTTTCAGAAGGACCTTCCACTTGTACCAGGCTCTCCTA
>CALYCR020000295.1:0-14518 GCA_944470395.2 Schistosoma turkestanicum
TTTTTGGTATTTTATTTGATTCAAATTTGAGATTTTACCATTGTATGTTGTTATTCTTTCCATATTTTGTACTTATATTGAAGTTTTTGTGTTTGCCTTTGAACTGTACATATATTGTTTAAATTTGATATAATATGGCTACCGCCACATTTTTGGATAGACGCAGTGGCTGCTGAACTTAGTGTCACTTACTAGCTATTGTAATAGATACTCTACGGAGTAATTTAGTCCTGGAAGAAACATAAACATCGTAAGTCTCTGTATTTCCATTTTTTATAACAATAGAGACGGTTTTCTCCTAGAATTTTCGGCTTTCTGATTTGGCTGGGACGGGTATCTAGGAGAATCGTACCGGTGTGTTTCTATTGGACGCGATTAGGACAGCCGCCTGCGAAATAAATTCTACAACCTAAACAGATGTTTCGGGTTGGCCTCTATTCTGGTGGCTAGCTTCGTTTGGAATTGTCTCCTGTCGCTTCGAACTTTGGTATTGCGTCTGTTTCTGAATGCCAAGTAAGAACTGCGATCGGAATCGTTCAAGGAGACCTTCCACTTGTGCCAGGCTTTCCTCTTCGCCTGTAGCAAGCGTTCCGTGCCGCGCCTAACCCAGGTTCTTTTGTTTTGGCGTTTTGAGTGTGACTGAGGTACGTTGTCTACGACAGCGTTTTGCTTGCCAGTGATCATTTACCGTCAGCCTCCAACTATCCCGTGGCCGTGGGGCATGTATGAGCATCTCTCTCATGCGTGTGTACTTTGCCCTACTGAAGCAAAGGTAAGGCTCGTAATCGTCTAGTGTCAGCGTTTCGTTTGTGACCATGTTGAACAGGACTGTGCCACGGTCACCACTACCTATTAGAGCGCGGTTGTGAACATCCTCAACCAGGAGCTGGTCGTTTGTTAACAGATAATCTAGGTTTGAGGACTTCCCTTTCTATGTCCACGTAGTGGCGCTGCGTACGTGCTCAGTCAGCCCAGTGCTTCTAATGGCTGTACCACGTTGTATTTGGAACCAACCAGTGGGAGTTATACTAAGATTGCTGAGATTTATAGATGGGGTATTGAAGTCTCCGACTCAGAGTATTTGATCAAACCTAAGGAGTGGCAGCTGCAGTATTTGTGGAGATGGTATGACAAACTTATTTTGTATTTATTCTGTTAATTTTCAACTGCTTGTACATTCACTATAAAATTGTTGTACATTTTGTTTAAGTGTGTGACCTTAGATACAAGTAACGTTGTCTACTCGTTTTTTCCGTTCTGTTGTACACATAGCACGGCACTTTATGCCTGAGACTATCAAATACACTTCATACACCCATCTTATGTTCTCATTCGTTCATTAATACGCTAATTGGATTCTATTACTTAGATTGTCTACATTTATAGACTGCAGTCATACGTATATGCTACCTTACGGATATTTACATTAATTGTATTACTTATATTTCTATAATTGTGGATTTATGGTACCAAGCAGCCGTATAAAGTAACGTCCTTACATTTTTATTGTATTTATTACATTAATTCGATATATTTTAATGAACATCTATTTGTATTCAATAATTTTGTTGATATTTTAAAATAATACATTGATTGGTCCACCACAATTAATTGGTGAGCTCTAGTTATTGTATCCATTATATTTTTTTGTTAAAACCTTATTGCCTGACATAATTCATTTTTGCCTAAAACTGTTTCCTTGGAACTCTCTCAATACCGTCAATTTACCCCCAGAAGAGCATTTAACCACACCGGAGGTGGGCGACAATACTTTAAGTTCAATTAATGCCGTTTCTGACTTCAAAATCCCAGCATACGGTTCTAGCAACCATAGGATGTGGTAAGAAATATACGCTTGCAAGGAACTTAATACGCATATGTAGTTGGCGTGCTACCAATTGACATAGCAGCTAAAGTTGGGTATTTAATAGAAAAGGTGCCGGAACATGAGCCGTATGATAAGATTAAGGCTGCTTTAATCAAGAGAACTTCAGTCTCTGATTAAAAACGACTTCAGCAGTTGGTAACCTCATCCAAACGTGGATACAAAAAACCATCACAACTCTTAAAGCATATGAAAAATTTAGCAGGCCCATATAAATTAGATGAAGCCCTGCTAAAAGAAATTTGGTCACAACGCCTGCCACAAAATGTACAACAAATTTTCAGCACGACCATCGACAGCGTCAGTTTAACGGATTTAGCTGACATGGCAGATAAAATAATGGAAATATATCCAGATAGTTTTTCAGTGAGCTCGGTACAAACTACCAGCAGGGCGGACATGTGTAACATTTTGAATTTTCAACAACAACTAATACAAATGACTAAGGAAATGCAAATGTTGCGGTCCACCAAAGCAATGATTCGTGCCAGACCAGCTACACCAGACGGAGAAAGCTCGTCGCTGCACAAAACCATGCATTTTCCCTGCAAACAGTCAAGAAACACAGGGAAACTGGCCTGGCAGACAGTGATGGCGGCGACTGCTTCTGGCCATGTTTTTAGCCGTCTGTTTCACATCAAGGACAGAATTTCGGGCTCAGACTTCATAGTCCATACAGGAGCCGAAATAAGCATTATCCCTCTACACCTCTCCCGACGGCAACACATCATCCACAGCAAATTAACACTCCAGGCAGCGAATGAAGCAATCATCCAAATTTATGGGGAACAGTCCCTAATACTCGACTTGATCTCAGACGACGTATCACATGGGTCTTTGTAGTAGCACAGGTCAAACAGCCAATTCTGGGAGCAGACTTCCTCATTGCTTTTAATCTGCTAGTAGACGTGCGTGCTAAATGACTAGTCGACAATCAGACACGTCTACACGTAAACGGCATAACTAGCAGCACTTACGAAATCCATGGAGTACGTTTACTTAAGCCTATTAATCAACGTTTCGCCGACCTCTTAGCTAAATACGATGGCATCACCAGGGTCGACTACTAGAAGGAAGGCACTCTACATCACGTTCTTCATCACATTACTACTACTGGTCCTACTGTTTGCGCCAAACCAAGGTGACTGCCCCCACATAAGCTTCAAATTGCGAAAACAGAATTTGAGCACATGATGCAGCTGGGTATCATCCGTCAATCAAACAGCCCATGGGTTTGCCACTACACATGATACCAAAGAAAGGTCAGGACTGGCGCCCATGTGGCGATTATCGACGATAGAATAATCAAACGACACCAGACAGATATCCCATTCCTCACATCCACGATTTTTCAGTTAACTTACATGAAAAAATGTTCTTTTCAAAACTTGACCTAGGTAGGGCATGTCACCAAATCCCGGTGGCATCAGAAGATATTGGAAAAACAGCCATTATCACGCCTTTTGGCTCGTTCGAATTTTTGAGAATGCCGTTCGGGTAACCAGAGGTAACCAGAGGCCTCGACTTTGTTTTCGTCTACATCGATGATGTCCTTATTGCTAGCGCATCGATCGAAGGACATGTTCAATACCTACAAACCCTCTTCGATCGCTTCCAACAGTATGGAGTTGTCAATAATCCTTTCAAGTGCATCTTCGGCGCTCCTGCCTTGGAGTTTCTAGGACATTACATACACTCACAAGGCATAAGACCACTACAGGAGAAAGTTGAAGCGATCGTCAACTATCCTGTGCCTACCTCACTAAATTCATTACGCCGTTTCCTTGGAATGTGTAATTTCTACAGACGATTACTACCACACTGCGAATAAACCTTACAGCCTTCAACTGACATGTTAAAAGCCGATAACCAAGTAACGAAGAAAACTGAAAATGAAATATTCAACTTACCGACCGACGCTAAAACTGCATTCGAGAAAGCTAAGTCTCTTATATCCAACGCCACTATGCTACAGCACCTCAACTCTGACCCCATGACCAATCTAATTCTATGCACAGATGCGTCGCAGAAAGCTGTCGGGGCAGTGCTACAGGAACAGGTAAACGACGTCATCACGTCCATAGCGTTCTTTTCTAAACGAGTATCACAGACACAAAAACGTTACAGCACCTTTGAACGTGAGCCAATCGCTATTTATCTTGCAGTCAAACACTTCAGTTTTTTATTACAAGGACGTCTGTACACTATAAAGACTGATCACAAGCCTCTCAGCTATTCATTAAACGTATCATATGATCGACATTCACCTCGGGAAGCCAGGCAACTTGACTATATTTATTAATTTATCACAGACATTCAGTATAATAAAGAAAATAACAACGTCGTCGCCGATGCATTATCACGCAGGGATATCAACACTCTGGTACGCAAACCAGATATCAATCTTGAAACACTTGCAAAACTTCAAGTAGACGATGCAAAACTGGAAGCCTGCAAAGAAAAGCCTACCTTGATCCTCAGATCGGTACCTATCCCTTTCTCCAACGCATCGATATTCTGCGACATCTCAACTGGAAATCAGCGTCCCTTTGTACCTGAAGCCTGTCGACGACAAGTATTTCGACAGTTCATGTTACTTCATGTTATCAACCTTAATTACTTACCTTCTTCTACTTGTATTCAAGTAAGCCTGTGAGGCATAGTTTGTCACTACAACTAGATTGAATAATAGTTTAAGGAAAATTTGACTTACTTAATCCAAACAAAATGGATGTAAACAATCTTTTTATTCCGAATGTTGTTACTATACGGCTCAATCAACAGGTCTTTCATCTTTTTAAAATAAGTGAAATAAATTGAATGTCTAAAAAGTTCATTGTCTAAAATTATCGCTTATTGACTTATCTAACAGTCGGTTGAATTTTATATATTGTGAGTAGATATCGTAATTAAAGACCAAGTTTTGATAGACCATACTTTCAATGAATCCATGCAGTATTCACATCTCATTACTGACAGTCATCATGAGCTCACTACAGACTAGCTATGGTCAGTGGAGCTAAACCATGCCGGAAATGAGCTCGTAAGCCACCTAAGATAGTGCGGAGCGGTCGCGTAGCATTGTAAACTGATTAAAGTTAGACATCAAAAAGTCCATGCCTCGTCCTAGTAGTTTGGAGATAGGCTTTTTCACTCTTCAGACCGTATGTTGTGTGTTTGATTCCTGTGTGCGCAGTCCTATATATGCACTGTTGAGTTATTCCACACAAGGATGAATCAGCCGTTCGGTGCCTCCACTTCCTCAATGGTGTTCTAACATTGACTGGTTCACGATTTCCATGGATCTGATATTGGTGAAATAGGTTTTGAATTTTCCCTATAGTTAGTTAGAAATTGGTATCTACCATCAGTTACGGCTGTATTATGTAACACTATTCGAATCAATTGCTTTGTCGATCTGTTTTTGCACAAGTTTCTGTGTCTGTGTGAAGTATGTAAGTTAGTGATTTAAAAAATACTCCCATTATACGTGGTTAAAAATGATTTCAATTTTTATCAAGGTTTACTAACCAACCATTGACATGGTTGATTTCATTCAGATCCTTTCAGTTATTGCACATATATTCATTTTCATTATAGGGGTATGGATAATGTTGAGTTTCGCTGGAATCATGAATCGATCAATTTTAGACCATGATAAGAAATCTGGGAGCACTGGATGGCCGTTTCTATATGACATGGGACGCACCCGCAGTTCACATCCGTTAATCCCACTAATCACAGGGAGCGAACCAGGACATTTGGTCTTGCAATCAAAGATCTTAATTCTGGACCACTGGGCCGGCATCCAAAAGTGTTAGCGTCTAACTCCAATATACCCACGGATTTGCGCGCCTTCATCCACTGCATTTGGACAGCAGTGATTCACCCCCTAGGTGATCGAACTCCGTTGATAACGATTACTCACTGGAACATGGAAACATTTCCTCATGAAGCTGGTCAACATTGAACACACGATAAATTTTACTGTAGGTTTGTGGGAGTTTTTGAAACACTTTGAAACCTAATTTATTTATATTGGTTGTCAGATTTTTACATTGATGGTTAGGACAACCTGTGAGCAGTCTTGTCTTTAATATGTGCATCCTTAGACGAATGCTGACCTATCGCTTGAGGTTACAAGCATCATAAACAGAGAAGGATAGTGACATGAGAAGAATGAACCGCTATTGTTTAGAACTGAGGACGTCCCAGGAAAGCGTAGGCTCTACACTCTTAAGAGTAACAGGCAGCAGTGTGTGTTTTTTTATGTCGGAAACAGTACTTGCTTCAACCCACAGCCAGTAATTCAATCCATTTTTCCTGAGTTACAATGTATTGCATCCACATACATTTGAATTTGCAAATAATAATTTTTTTACAGCCATTAGATTATTTTATTTACACAGCCACTTGTATAACGGTAGCTTATATATCAATGATTAGGAAAGAAACATTTTGTTTATTTTCATGTTACGTACTTACACATTCACGTCTGTTACCTTCGAAGAAGCATAAAACAGTCACCACTTTTCTCCAACAAATTCAGTCCTGTGCAACCATTTCTAGTTCTTTCCAGTTTTCGTTCATTCTCATATCGTTCTCTATTTCTCGGCACATTGTGTTCCTTGACCTTCCTCTTTTCCTTTTGCCGTGAAGGTTCCATGTGAGGGCTTGTCTCGTGATGCAGTTCGGTGTTTTTCGTAGTGTGTGTCCTATCTACTTCCATCACTTCTTCCTGATTTCCTCCTCCAATGAAATCTGGTTCTTTCTCTCCCAAAGTTCGTTGTTGCTGATGGTGTCTGGCCAACGAATCCGAAGTATTTTGCGTAGACATCTGTTAATAAACACTTATATCTGCTGGATGATGCCTTTCGTAGTTCTCCAAGTTTCCGCTCCATACAACAGAACTGTCTTGACATTTGTATTGAAAATTCTGACTTTGGTGTTAATTGAAAGTTGTTTTGAGTTCCAGATATTGTTCAACTGTAAAAATTTAGCCTTTGCTTTGCCAAACCGCGCCCTCACATCTGCATCGGATCCACCTTGATTGTCGATTATGCTGCCCAGATATGTGAAGGCGTTAACGTCCTCCAAGGCATCTCCATCAAGAATGATTTCGTTGGTGCATGTTGTGTTGCATCGGAGAATTATACTTTTTCCTTTTATGTATGTTGAGACCTACTGCCGTAGAGGCTGCTGCTACACTGGCCGTCTTCTCTTGCATTTGTTTTTGCGCGTGCGGTAGAATAGCCAGGTCGTCTGTGAAGTCCAGATCGTCTAGCTGCGTCCTAGCTTTTCAGTTGATACCATGCTTCCCTCCAGATGTCGACGTCTTCATAATCCAGTCGATCACGAGAAGTAGAAAGAGAAATAGTGAGATTAAGCAACCTTGCCTGACACCGGTCTTCACCTCGAAAGAGTTTGTTAGCTGTCCTCCGTGCACGATTTTGCAGTTGAATCCATCATAAGAATTCCGTATGATGTTGACTATCTTCTAAGGCACACCGTGGTGTCGAAGGAGCCTCCACAGCGTTTTCCTGTCCACGCTATCGAATGCATTCTCGTAGTCAAAGAAGTTAATGTAGAGTGGTGAAATCCATTCTAATGTTTGTTTCACAATGATCAGTAAAGTTCATCTTCGTCAGTACAAGATCGATCCTTACGAAATCCGAACTGTTGATCTTGAAGTTGAATGTCAGCGAAGTCCTTCATTTTGTTTGACAATACCCTGTTGAAGATTTTGCCTGGTATTGAAAGAATAGTGATGCCTGTGTAGTTCTCACACTTGCTGAAATCGCCTTCCTTTGGTATTTTGATCAGGTATCCTTCTTTCCAATCTGATGCTACTTGTTCCTCATCCCAATTCTTCTTGAATAGGATGCGAAATATTTTCGTTGATGCTTCTACATCTGCTTTTATTACCTCTACTGGAATGTTGTCTGATCCCGCTGCTTTGCCGCTCTTGATTTGTCTGATTGCCATACTGATCCCTTCAATTGTAGCTGTGCCAATATTAATTGTGAGGTCTGTGGAAGCTGCTTCGATGTTTAGTGTGTTCAGTTGAGCTGGTCGATTCAAGAGTTCGTGAAAGTGCTCTCTTCACCTATGTCGCTGATATACAATGTTGCTGAATACTTTGCCTCCCTTGCTTTTCACTGATCATTCCGGTTCGCGATAGTTTCCAGCGAGCCTCTTTGTTGTTTCGTACAATTGTCTCAAGTTTCCGTCTCTTGCAGCCTTTTCCGCCGTCATTGCTAGATCTTCCACATATCTTCGTTTGTTAGCTCTGATGCTCTCCTTCACTTCCCTGTTTGCTTGTGTGTATTCAGCTTGTGCCTTAACTTTCTATGCTCTTGTTCAGCTGACATTGATTTCTGCCTTCTTGTTCCTCCTTTCTTCAATTTTTACAAGAGTAACAACAAAGATCCATTCATTATGACGGTACTTCTTGTGACCCAGAACTTCGTGACATGTTAAAGTGATTGCTGCTTGATGCTTTCTCAATTGTTCTCCAATGTTGCGTCCTCTACATTGAGTATACTATACAAGGCCTGGAACCTATTGGTGAGGGCTATCTTGAATTCGTTTAGTTGCACGGTTTTCCAGGAAATGGCCGTATAACACTTGTTTGATTTTTTTTCTGCCCCGTTATCCAGTGTTTCTTGAGTTTCCGTTTTGTTTCAGCGATCAGCAAGTGATGATATGAGGCTATATCCGGGACTCACTTGATTCTCACATCCTTCATGATTCTTTTGAACATTTTATTATTACAGATACGGTCTTTTTGGTTGTAAGTAATGTAGTCCGGTGAAATCCATGTGGCTTTGTATGTGCGCTTGTACGGGAATATTTTGCCACTGATAACCAGTTTGTTGAAGGCACATAGGTTTTCGAATCTCTCATTAATTGCACTCCTTTCTCTAAGCCCATGTCATCCTATGATGCCTTCATATCCAGTCTTCTGTCATGCCAACCTTAGAATTAAGTTCTCTCAGTAAAATCCTCAAATCTTTTTGTGTCTGTCATCGATTGACTGTAGCCTTCAGTAGAATTGATCTTTATCGTCGTCACTGTAGTCATTGGTAGGTGCATAGCTTTAGATGACTTTCATTATAATGTCGTCTTTCTTTGTTTTGAATGATGCTTTTATGATCCTGGGTTCATGAGATTCACATCCTATCGGTGACTTCTGTGCTTTTTTGGAGAGCATCAGTGCAACTTCTTGTGATGCATTTTCCTATTCATGACCAGAGTTTAAAAACAGTTCCCTGGAAGATATTCTCAGATTTATTACTCGCGTACAAAGCACTTAACTGATTCCAAGCGTATAAAGGTTGTCTTTTCTCATTGCTGCAGAAACTAGTAATAGTCTTCCAGTCTCCCACAATGTTCAAACGTTCCATGTACCTAAAAGAATGGTTGCTCTGGTTGTCAGAAGAGACATTGATCTGAGTCATGTTTTATCGCATGAAGTTGGTACGCTGCCATTCTCCACTTCACTTTGCTCTTTTTAAAACTTTTCGATGAACGTATAAACGATTCCTCGTGATAAACGCATCCACCAAATGCGGATCCGGATTCTGATTAGCGACCTTACACTAACGGGGCTCGTCTACAAATGATATTTGGACATCAAATGCAGATTTGTTTCTGTAGTATATTTACTTGTTCATAAATAAAGGGTCTTTCCACTGGCCATCAAAGTAATGAGCCCAAAAACGAATTGATAGCAGTCCATCAAATTGGTAACCTTACATCTAATCTAAGCCAGCTACTGATAATGGTGATCTCACATGCACCACAAGGCGTAAGTAGATTTTGAGTAAGTACGATTATGGCTAGCATTTGAAACCAGAACTCTCGTTTCATCCTACTTAAGACGTGTATCTCAGTTGTACACAATGGTCCTCAACACAAACACACTGTGTAAAGACCTGTGAATTCCTGAACTCCTGGTTCACACCTTTTCAGTTTTTTTATCGCATTCTGTTATACACAACTACATACTGGTATTTAAATGAAAGTTTTTTAAATATCTAAAATGTACTTAAAGTGTTAGATTTTATTCTGATGTACAAAAAACAATCCATTCACTACATTCATTCAGGTCTAATTGAATTAAACAGTAAATTGTAATTTTTATTATGTACGTGTGTTTTCTGTAATAAAACTTCACTAATGCGAATTCGATTGTGTTAAAATTCATTATTCTGCCTGTTACTCACCATGTCTTTTTTATTTCAAGAACGTGTGTTTGACTTCGCTGATTATGACAATGTAAAGAAATAGCTGGTAAGTATCGATATAGGTGTTAACATTCTAAATGTACTACACAACATGCAAAATATTTTTCCTGATTGAACAATACTAGTCAACAGATTTGTGGTTTCAGAAGAGAAAAAAAAACAAATGTAAAGTCAAGATACACATATCATTACAATTACATCAATGCACTGCAATATTCTTACCGAGCACTGAATTTCTTTTCTTTGATGGAATGTTGTTTTACTTGCACTGATTGGTCATTGAAAATTAGTTAGGTTGTTGTTTCGTACTACACGTATACTGGTTAATGTGTTCAATGAATTCTATAGTCTATAATCTGATGAACTGAACATTGATTATTCATATTCTTAAATTGTAAACGGTCAGATATCATCAGTATAAGACCCTACACATGTTTAATGTTTCTAAGCAATATGATGTTCATTAACAGAATGAACGGATTTCAGTTACGTTTACTGGTACATAAGTGTATGTCGCTTCTTGTTTTCCAACACGCTGAAGGCCATTTCTTGCAGAAAATATAAGGGTAATAGTTTTAGTATTGGTATAGTGACTGCAAAGCCCGACGGACAACTGCTTGAGGCCGGTCAACCATAGACTTTGTATGGGATGCTTTGAAAGCGTTAGCTCTGCTCTATAAAATGCATTAAGGCCAAAGACGGAGTTCCGTAGTGTAAGGTAAACTTTTAAATTTTTGAGGTCGACCTTCTCTAACTTCATGCTCCATTTAAAGAAGGCAGCATTGCTGCAGAATCTGGTCGTCCGAGGAAAACACCTGACTGCTCTCGCACCTATCTACAATCAACGGTACGACTTCGCCCACAGACCTTGAGTGCCTACTTTAAGTCTCACTGTTTTCCAATCGATCTGCCTGGAATGAAAGATCTAGAGGAACATATGAACCAGCCAGTACAGATTGGTCGGCACCATGGTCGTCGAGGCCGACCACCACATCAAGGTAGGAGATGCGGTCCAGGATCAACGGACCCTGAGTTGATCAATAATACAAACTTAGAGACATTCTGAACTATGTGATTGGGGACTGATTCATATTGCAAGTTTGGACACTGACAAGTAATTGAATAGCAGGTGAATTTAGTCAGTTTGTTCAAATATTTAAGTTACTATAAGCGACTAAAATTTCTCACTTACCACTCAAAATTCTGTTTAGCATCTCACTTTTCTAGGCTTAACATTTTGAGTGTTGAAAGGATGTTCTATGTAGCCCTATATTATGATTGGACAAAAAATCAGACGTGTTTAGCTACTGATGTAAGTCATGTAAATGTATATTGTGTGCTAACTTCTTAGTAAGGAGTGTTTAAGTATCAGTACTTATTTCTTGGCTAACATTCGACTACGTGAGAGAACCGTGTAGCGGCTCAAGATAACAGGATGTCTGTTGACGTTATATCCAGCAAATTTCAACAAAGAATTTGATTAGATTTCTCATTTGGGGCTTTAGCAGTAGCTCTTAAATTTTGAAATTACTAAAAAACACCACATAAGACAAAGTGGACGTCCTCTTAGTCTTTGTTTACGTAAACACCGAATAGCAGTCAAACGTTACAAAATTTCTACTTTTACATCGGTACATACGGACAATTATAGACATACGTTTGACTAGAACAATATGGGAATACTGGATATGTGGAACACACGGAACTGTAGCGAATTTTCAGAAGTTTGACATTCAGGCCAGTAGGTAATCAACAAACACATCGACATTGACCCCATTTATCAACTAATTTGAAAATCATAGACAACACAGGATCAAGAAACAGTTCATAACAAAGGTGCAAACAATTTATTATCAACATTATCTTCGGCAAACGTTTTCAAAATAGCTATGTAATTTTGTTTGAACAACAAACTGGCGGACGTTAGAGAATTATAGGAAACCTGAGGATACAAAACACTGTTTTTTATCTACGTATGAGACCCTTTGAAAATGCATAACCGTAGTCTTGTAGCGTTCATTCAAACTAGCACTTTCCTTCTGAATCGCTAACAATCAAGCGGTATACATTTTGCAAAATCTAGTATACTGTTCCTTTTTTTAACTCGATTTCCTGTTGTATTAACTGAGTCGATTTCGATATGGGATTATCAGTTTTGTTACTGTAGTTGTTTTCTAATTCAATATCTAATTTGGCTTGATCCCATAATTTACAAGACTGAAAAATCAGGAACTAATCCGTTTTCTTTAACGAACTCAATCAGTCGTGCTTTATATCCAGTTGTGTAAGACAATTTTCATAAACTCCGAATTACAATGTTTGCAACTGAATATCAAAATTGCAAACGTTATTGTCAGATGAACCCTTCGTGTACTGTAATTGATGAAAAAATGAAATAGTTGTCCATAGGTTTTCAAAGCAGTTACTTTATTACAAATATTCGGATGATACAGACACAATTTCCGTGCTTTTAACACTGTCTTATGAATGATTACATACCACTGTTCATCAGCAGCACCATATAGACATTCAACGCGAAGAAACTTACATGATGATAACAAAGTAACAAGAAATGATTCGACCTCGTTCATGCTTGTTCTATTTTACTATCAAAACCTTTTATTTGAAATCTCATTTCACCACAACACTATAGGGTAACGATGAAAGTAATTTCCAGTAAACTGATATGAAACACTCAGCTGAGCTATTCGCAGCAAATATTCTCTTGCAATTAAAGTGGCAAATATAAAGCATCTAACACTCTCAAACATGTATAACTTGAACACTTCATTATTCATCAGAAAATTCTAATGGTTTGAAAATTTTGTCAGCTCGATCAAATGATAAAATAATGAGTCAATTTAACATGTGATGAAAAGTACTTAAGATTTCGAGTATATTCCTGGTAACTACAATGACGTGCGATGAAGACTATTGGAAAGCGAATAAGCTACTAAAGCGAATCGTATGGAGCGATGTGGAGGATCGCTAGTGTATAAAACGAGTAAAGCGACGTGGAGAAGGCTGCTTTGTCGACATACGGAGTCGGGATTTCCAGTTGTGTACACTGGCGAGCAAATGAGCGGAAAAATGAACAAAGCAGCGTGTCGGAAAATGCTGGTGAGCTGACTCCTTGGATTAAGAGGCGAACAAATGGGCGAAGGTAGCGAATAAACAGGTGAAGCGCGTTGGAGAAGGCTGATAAGCCAACTCCTTGGAATAGAGCGTGACTAAAAATATATCGTCATCAAACATAAGACAGACATGCTAGAAGCGAAATAGGCGCACATGAATAAAAGCGACGAATGATTGACAAGGTCAAGTGACAAATGAGACATGTCATGTGAGCTCATACAAACCAGACCGTGATAAGAACAAATGGTACATATAATTTGTTGCCATACAAATGGCTTGGTTTATTAAATTAATCGAAAAGGGCTTCATCAATTTAGATGTAAGCGAATGGGAATATATGTGTAAGAACTACAATAGTATTAGAAATGTGAATGATATTTCTGTGCGTTAAGACAGTTACTAATGTAAAAGTCACTTTATTTCTAATGCCATTTTGTTAACGACCTACAGAGCGATTACTATAATTCTGGCGCTTACGGTCATAATGTGTATTCACCTTATCTACTAGCAGTAGTAACAGCATTATTTTAATTAAAAATTATGATTTATTTAAAAGTCAAATGTTTATTCTTTCACAATGATTGAACTTCATCCACTCCTATTGTTTCTTGGTTAGCGTTTATACTACTTCATTATATTCAGCAGCCAATCTTATATGTGACAGTTTCGAAGTTAGGAACGTTATCCCATTACTTGTGATGGCTATTTACCGTTTTGAACGTCATACGACTCTTTGTTTAAACTAAACAAGTTACATATAACTTTGCCGTGAGTTTCTGTTCGGTTTTAGTTAGTAATAGACACAGCGACCAGCTATACTGAAACTTTAATTTATCACCATAAGGATTTGTTTTCTCTGCAGGCATTTAGATGCATCAGTCGTCCTAGAAACCTCACGAGTCGAGGTCTGTGCCTAATGTGTGAATTTTTATTATCTAATGAACGGTTCTTTAGACAAAATGTTGCTTATGCTGAACTTGGAAACCACACATATCTACATCATGCGGAAAGACGGTTTAAAACAAAGGAATAACAAGTAATTAAGTGCTTGTTGTTTTTCAACAGTTTGTATTTTCTATAAAATATAATCATCAATAGAAAATAACTATAATGATTGAGAGTAAGACTAAAAATAACAAGATTCTAGTTTAATTTATCTAAGTCAGGTGCATCAGAATTTAATGCATCCATCTGATCTCCCGGTGTTATTTCTTTGAAGTATGATGGTGACCTGTATAGTTTAGAGAGA
>CALYCR020000296.1:0-14514 GCA_944470395.2 Schistosoma turkestanicum
AGGCAGCGACATTAAATGTAGTGAATGATAACACAGGTGGGGCAACCGAATTGTTTTTATTGAAAATTACAGAGTTACTCAGTAAAATCGGAAAACCATATAGTAAACCGTTCATTTGCAAAAGATCAGTTCATCCTGTGGAACTGGACTGTTCCTGTTGCCAAACATCAATCCATTGTCACTATTCATGCGTTTCATACAAATTCCATTGTTTTCTAACTCTTCCTTTCTTGATCTTCCCCCCATATTATGCTAACAGACTTAACGCTGACACTCACGTTATATACTACTTGTAAGAATAGCGAGATTCGTATTCACGCGAAAGTCGTGACTACCCGCAATACTGTTGGATTACGGTAGCGTGAATTTATACTCACGATATGGAATCATGTGTATAACTAATGTGTGAATAATGTAACTATAGACTTAACGACTTAATGAACTCACACAGAAGTAACTAAATTTTTTGAGAGAATCATTGTCATTTATGTAACAACAAAAGCGTAAACATGTATTCGTCCGTGAATTAAACGTTTAGATGGACATACTGTTGTATAGTTGCGTCACTTAATTTTCAGCTTAGACTGTCTCTGTCATCGTTTTACATACTGCGCTGATTATAAAAGCAGCTGTAATAATTATTTGTCATTTCAGGAATTTGGATTGTAGCATCCTTATAGTTGTATGAAGTCAATCTGAAAGTTTTTAATCGCTCTTCATGTAGAACATCGTTGTTTTGGGAATATTTTGCAACAATAACACTCGAATATTCCTACATCAGCCCTGACGTGAGCTAGAAATGAATTATTCACTATTTTTGGCATACGACCCGTCTTCATTTTCATTGGTTGATATTGAACTTAAGACACTTGTTATTCGTGCTTCTATTCTAAAAAACCCTATTTGAACTGTTCCTTGATAATATTGTTATGTATGATTTTCCTGAATGATCATAAATGGGGTATTTCAATTTTTGTGGGCAACTGTTTCCTTCGTATGTGATTTGAGTTCGTGATGAAAATGAAACCTCCGACTAGAAACGACATAAGTATTCTAGGAAACCCGTTTTGACTCTTTCATGTGCAGTCATCTACCATGATGTCTTGTTTACTTGTCGCAATCTCTCGAAAGCAGATACAGATGTGATGGAGTTGCGAGTCTGAAACCTATCTACATTTTACTATAACACTGTTTTCCTTCATATAAACAGATGAATAACTTAATGGTCATATAGTTATCAGCTGTAGATATTTCGTAGTGATTTCAAGTTTGTCACTGACTCTATTTTGTTCTCTTCTATACCACTGGTAACTTCTTTTGATACTTCAGAAGATATATGGACGTGACGTCAATAAAATCAAGGTCAACATCAGATTCATAACTCTCAGACTGCCCCTTTATCTAAGGCTGAAATGTTTTCATGACTTTGTGCCTATTCAGTTGAACTTCAGAGAGTGTTCATGATACAACTTATCCATAAATGTAAGTATCCTGATAGATAAACGTTCACGCCAGTGTATCATGAGAATACAAGCATGCACTTTACAGTCAGGGGAGGACTTCAATCTAGACAGCTAATATGGCCTTCAGCCGAAATTAGATCACCGTTGTTAGTTTACTGTCGGATTCCGATAGTTTTTGACTGTTTCACGAGATAGTTTTCATTCTTCGTAATTGCACTATACAAATACAGCACAAAATCTTACATTTTATGTTAAAGAAAATTAAGATCAGTGCGTCTCATTACTTCAACCACAGTTTCGCACCCTTTCTTCACAATGTTTACTAACAGAATGTGGACCTTCATTTTCGTAATCCAATGTACAACTCGACACTTTCTTTTGACATATAGTGAGGTTTGACTAATCATACTAATTATACATCAATATGCTTTCGGCGCGATGCACAACATAAGTCTTTACAGTCACCAGTGCTACCGCGAATTCTTCATTATTGTAGTAGTAGGCTTTTCACCGTTATTAACATAGGATGTCATACAGAACACAGTAGGCATATGTGCAACAATGTTGACATATCCAAAATCGAACAGATTGACCAATTATCCAATAAAGAACATGGTTGTCACTATATTTCCAGTGGTTGAGAAGCAAGATTAATTGCTCAGTCACTTGTTACACACAGTACCACAACAAAGCAAATATTCAAAATCATTCGATAGATATCCTCTGTTTAAAACATCAATAATCATAGCAAATGGTTCATAAAAAAATAATAATAATGAAGCAAAATGAAAATGCAGGAAAAGCGTAAAATATACCGAAACAACTTTTGAGGTAAACGATTTAGTAGTTCGATTATATTTTGATAAAATTCATATTTAGATGATGCAATTGTATTTCTCGAAATAATTTCGTACGACGCAAAAACACAACAAAGAGTTGTACAAAAGTTAACATGTTGAATATTGATAAAAACATTGAGCCTCATATTTCTACTATTTGAGATATTATAACATTTACGTTTTTTTTAATGACTTTTCTATGTCGTGTCAAGTCATTTTTACCTGTTGAGTTCCAAACACACTTTGAAAACCACGAATTAGATAATATGTTATGTGAAAGTCCTTATTGTTTGCATGACTTATAGCTAAATCACCTTCAAACTTGTGATGGTTAATTCTTTAAAAATGAACTATATTTCATGAAACGATATAAAAGCGTTGATTAGGACTTATATCAACTGGTGCTTGAGCAAAGGAAATGGTCAAGTATGTGACTTAGATAAAAGATGACACATGGATTAAAAAGCTCACGATAATCGCAAACGCTTACTGATTTCCAAGTCCTCGAACAAAACACAAACAACTTATCATGCTATCACTAAACAAATTTGATACTCACGGTATATTATTATTGAAGGTAAAATCAGCATCACTTTTTAACATTTCAGCCTTATGAAATTCGATATTCTTTGATCTTAGCATTGTAAACGGCAGTAATAGTTTAGAATGCGCACACAATGCGATCATGAGAAATGAGAATGAGATGAATCCAGCTTCTTACTACGACTTCTCTTGTATCCACCTGACACTGCACAACTCTTCCTTCTTTTTTGCTGTACTCCTTTACTTTTGGGTTAATTTCTTATATTCCCATAATTTACTTTAATTTAAGTGGTCAGTATGAATTTTATCTTGACTTAATACTTTTTCGACTACTTCAACTTGGCAGGTTAAGTAGTGCTTTGGTCATATATATACACTTGCCACACGACTGCCTTTTTCTCTCTCTCTTTTCTCCTTTTCAGAACCCCTTTGACGGTGGGAAAAACCTGGCGACTCTGGGGAACATGCACTCTACATATATGACTGTCTGGATTGCAGCTCGTCACAGGCACGTTCCATATGATCTTTCCCAACAAATCCACTTTTGATCCCAGCAAATCGCTAAAAGAAACTATAGTGCACCTTCCTTATTTGTACTCTACTTTTGAATGGTTAGCTGTATTATACTGTTTCTGTGAGTGACATAGTGTAAATATACTATCAGAAACTGACTCTTATACTTAATTTAAGTGCTATAACTTTACAGTAATCTTGAAAGCATTTGCGACAATTTGATCTAGCCTGTAAACTTACGTGACTCTTGTAACGTAGTTATTTGAGAATAAGTATATTATTATCATACTTGAACGGAGCAGTTAGAAGACAGAGTTGATCTGAGAAAACGTCTACGGAATTTTATGGAACGAACTAGTATTTATAAACTTCAGAGTGATACGTTTTTAAGTAAACTTTATTGAAATATCATTTTTGTTGTCATTTGTAAGACGGTGTGATATTATTGAGTGACGAACTCCAAAACCTGACGTATCAACTCCTAGTGACAATTGTAGTATATCTTCCAAGAGTTCACGTTTACTTTATTTTAACTAATTATGTTTGTTAACACTGATGTGATCAGACGTTTTATTCAGAATATTTACAGAAACATCAACAAAGATGCTTAATTAAACTAACTAATCGTTTGTACTGATGAGACTGTCCGTCCTCCGTAAGCGCATCAGGTCATTATAATAAATTAATGAAAAAAACTAATGATGATGTAAACAAATACGTTCACTGACGTTGTAGACAAACATTAGGATGGGATCCAGTGATATTTGAATTGGGATCTAATTTTGTTTTCAGTGATGACCAGATAGACCAAGGTCAATTATTGATATACGTCACTGATACACCGATAGAAAATTACAAGCAGGAACGGTTGGAGTTTCTTCGCTCTGTAGATATTGATTCGATTGCATATTATTCAGGATTAACCAGTCTGCATAAGGGTGTAGACACGACCAATAAAAACTCAGCTCACTGTTTAAATTTATTCTCAGCATGGTTTAAAGTATTTTCATCCTGCATTGAAATATTTTTACATCTTAGTGTGAATGCACCACGAAATGCCTGGATTCCAAGATATAGTCATCTGTCATCTAAACGGGACGGCAAGAACTCGAAAAGATCCAGGCACCCTTTCTCGTTCCTTCGCTGTATCTGACTTTGCTCCTACGAATTGTGCAGTGGCATTCTGTCCTTCCTGAGAACGTGAGGCGAAATACTGCTGAAAACGTGGGTGTTTATGCTGTTGATCAATCAGGTAGACTGTTTGAAAAATGAAAGGCACCTGAGCAGTTAGTATAATGTAGCTGCTCAACCAGGCGATAATGGCAACCGTTTGCTGCAGCTACGCTTAGACTTTTTCTACCAAGCTAATATAAAGCATGGAAATAACATCTTTTGATAAACTGCTCTTTTCAGAATCAACTTAGCGCTAGTTTTCAGTGGAATACATTGCTATTTCCTCTGGTGGGTAGGTTAACGTATGACCACAGTTATTTCCGTAGCTCATTTTTCGGTTTAGACCATTACACAGTACGTGGAAATATTTGTTTGCGTCTCACGTGATGCTAGAAAAACACAACAGTCAGCCAAATAGAATTTCCACCTAGTGAATGCAAAGCGTAGAAATTATTCCTCGGGAAACAGTTCGGCAATCAGGCATGTCATAACAACTATGATGTGACTTTATATAAAATTCATTAATCTTTGGCGATAGCGGTGATATCTGCTAGTAAAGTCAAACAAAGAAATGCGAGAATATGTTGACCACGCTAAAGAGATATCATTAAGTTTGATAATTCTTGAATTGAGGATTTATTTCGCGCTACTGATATAGTTTTTATGAGTTTGAACACAATATTGGCAAGCACAGAGTCTATTTAAAAGCTACTGTCACAACAAAATCAATTTGGCTTTAAATTTTATCTGTTTTGATCAAAATAGCGTGTCTTAAGAATAAGGAATTAAAATATGAGTCACGTCAATATATATACAACTAGTTAGTTTAGAAGGAAACATATAAACTCAAATAAGAGTACAAAAAATAGGAACTATAACAAAATAAAAATATTACCATCTTCAAATAGGACTAAACAGAGTACCAAAATACTTAAAAGATAGAGTCAGCAAAATCAGAAAAATCTAAACATGGAGGGATTTTCCCAAAACGAAGCCTTTAAAATGGGTTCTACTGCAGATTTATAAAAAACCTAGCAATTATAAGGAAAAAGGCCGCAAGAATAAAAAATCTGAGACAGTTGCCTAAAAGGAATGCAGGGAAAAGACAGGGAGTCGAATTGATCAACCACACTGAAGAACGGAGCGGAGCGCTTAAAGGAACTCAACCAATCAGGAAGCTGCTATTATGAAGATACCATCAATAATTGAAACGATCAGCATTGTCATCAGTCAGATCAATAGCGAAAACGTAGCTGCAACCGACAGCATCCTACCTGAATCACTGAAAGAGAATGTATGCGTAACACTGGGGTTACTCACCTTACCTTCAACCGAATTTCGTAGGAAGAACATACACCGAGAAAAAGTCAAGAAGAACCCTGATAAAATTAACAAATAAAGTCGAAATGTGTAAGTGTGATAACTATGGTGGTGACTATTTTCATATTTGCATCTACATCAATTACAACTTTGACGATAGGTTTAACGTCAACAATAATAGTAGAGAAAGTTAGCCCACTTCCTCACGTTGATTATTTCGATTAAGTACAGCCTGACGACCAGCAACCAACAACTTACCTTATCTTGAGGCTTCCTTTTCGATTCAGGGAAAGCGTAGTTTTTTTATATATATGAAATTGTGTGTACTTCGATGTGATACATGCCGATTTGATGCTACATTTGGTAGAATATTTTATTTTCGAATAACGTTATTAGAACACAGCTAAAAGTACTCAACATTTTGAAGCATTTGTTTAGCATTATATTGGGCTTCGTGGTGTTAATAACTAATTGTTTAATGATACTTGAACTTAAATTGGTATAAGCCTCAACTTTTGCAAGGATTGAATCCTGATTTATGTGTCCTTATAAAATTTCTCCCTACTTGAGTAACTGATGTAAGTTGCGAATGGATACAAAATCTGATTTTTTATTCTTTTTTGATAATTTCAGACTACAACCATATGGAATTTCGACACTAGCTACAAGAAACAAAGAGCAAGAATTACACTTTACTGCAAAAACCATTTCCGCAAACAAAGTGTCGTTACCTAACAAGTATACTCATGAACTTGACATTCTATATATATATATATATATATATATATATATATATATATATATATATATATATATATATATAGGCATCGCTTTTAAGTAACCTGAGATCAAATACTAGACACAAACGAAATTTTCTACTCCTAAAAACTATAAAATATAACGTGGTGCACCGCTTTAGCTACTATATAAATGACGAAAATTGGAAAACGTCAATCGTGCCCTTCAGCATCTGTTCTGAGATTCTGTCAAACACAAGGTCGTCAGCACTAATGAGACACTCGTGGTGACATGATTCTGCATTTTGTCAACGTCTTTATCAAATAGAACTATCTCACTGGCAACTTTAAACACAGTTAGCCTCTCATCTGATTGAATGACGTCTCCCTGAATGTGAGACACCGAAAGTGTCGTGTATCAGAGCATTTTGATGTCACAGTTGAATAAGAATAGAGAAAATTGACAACTCAGAAAATCTTTATATAAAGCATTTGATTTCAGTTACGGTTCGCTTTAAACTGCACATCATTCAGTAAAAAGCCTTCATAAAATAAATGTGCGTTCTGCTTATCCTTACAGCTGCATACACTGATAAGAAACCTCAAAATCAACAGAGTCGAACACTTCCTTAAGTTATAGATATACAATAAGGTATGCACGGCTTAGGACCTTTGTCTTTTTGTAAAGAACCAAACAATCAGGGAATAGCAGCCGTCATTCAGTTCTTACATTTTACCCATGTTCCCAAACAATAATAATTCCTAAACTGTAACATTTATAAACGTCTCAGAGATTAGCATGTCCTGGCTTGTTGCATTTCGTTACTATAGGTTTTGTATAGGTGTATAAACTTCATGATGATTTCAATGACGTACATCAGCTGGACATACAGGTCGACTACAGAGCGAGGACAGCTGAAACGAGGCTGATTATAAGCTGAACTGATTTTCTTAGATTTAATGCTTATTGATCTAGTCTCTGAGACTAACTGCGTTTGATGGTTGCGCTCTTTTACAACATATTCTCAATAGAAGTTAAAGTCCTTATATAGCTCTCTTTAGTAGGTCTAAATTATTATGTTCAGTTACGTATTTCTGCAACATTTTTTATATTTCAACCTATCGCAGCTATTACAGAGGCTCCTAATAAGCTTCTGCATCAGTTTAATCTTTCCTATGTAGTGCCTGCATATACATTTGTGTTCCTTTTTATCTAATTCAAATAGGCATTTCGATTAACTTCTTTACCCGGCCACTTGTATACTAACAACCTATATGTACCATTAGTTTTTAATATTTTCTGGTTTATATGAGCTTGTACAAGTGAACATTTTATTACTCGTACGCGCATAGTCATATTCGCTCTGATGTTTTCCTTTTAAATATCTCGCTAACTCAGACATTTTCTTTCGTATATCTATGCACAAACCAATCTCAATAATTCAGTCAACAATTCGCCGATTTCCTCGCTAGTGTGCTTACCCTTCTATGTGCGTTTGTGTCATGCTTGTCCATTTTACGACGTGTGAAAAATAAACGTATTCAAAACTTTGTCTTTGCCTTCGCATTTAAAACCGTCAGTCGATTAGTGCTGAAGTCTGCCTGAACAAGCTTATTACGAACACAAAGAACAGGATGAATATTAACAGTCATGAAACACGCGATTCATTGGACACCAAAAACTTATCATGTTTATTTCCAGACATGATGAATATCTAATCATCTTTCTGTAAATTAGATGCTGCCGAGATCTACACTTTATTCCAAAAATTTTGGTCACTTTACCAGCAAATGTCACTGTTTTTTTAACGGTAGCATAACATTTCGTTCAAAGTGATCGAAACACTCCCTTTTCTACGTAAATGTTCGAAATTTCATCAAGATATTTATGGATAGCTTTGTTATCATTTTAACTCCACCAGTAGAAACCTGAGTGCTACTACCAGTCTTTAGCCCCGATGAAGACAGAGGGTTGGGCATGAGGTCAGAGACACTAACTAAGCCCATTCAACTTAAAAAAATTAGTCCCTTTTAAAAATTTTGATAGAACACTGCGAAAAATCTGGTCAAACATATTTGCTTCTCAAGGCATTTTATATGAAGATGAATAAAAAGTCCATTAAATGAAAGGTCAAACAGACAGGGTGATAATTGTAAATAAAGGAGGAAGAAAATCAACGTAATATGAAAAGATTGGGAAAACGTAAGGAAATGGTCATATTACCCTAGAATTAAAGATTACCAAGATAAATTCAAGATGATGACAAACTGTTTTTGCGGAGTTATCTGAGAAATAAATGCTCAGGGTGGCATGGACAGGACTTAAAGTGGAGACATCATAGAACGACATGAACAGGGAGAAAAGAACTAAAACGGTCAGAGATTTACAATCCTACATGCCATTACCAAAATGATGGCCTTTCCACATGCCAGGAGGTTTCGCATCTCAAGAAACACCACCACGAGTGATGGATCTCTGTTGCAACTCCTGAGAAAATTATAGAGAGTAGGAACTAGTGCGCACCAATCAATGGCAAAGGAACAAGAGCGGAGAAATTTAGGACACTATCTGAATTTACAGAAAGGAACAAGAAAAAAAGTGAAAAGCATCAAAGCGGACATACGAAAATATGTCGATGATCTGGCAATCATGACGGAAAAGGCTGCAAGAGAGGGAAACATAAGACACTTGTACGAATCAACAAAGACACTCGCTGGAAACCATCGTAAACCAAAAGTTGAGTGGAAAGCAAGGAAGGTAATGTTATCATTGAAGAACAGCGAAATAGGTCGGTATAACACATTAAAGAACTCTTGAATCAAACAGCTCCTTTGAACCCAACCAACATCAACGCAGCACTTACGCACCTCTCAATCCATTTTATTGCACCTATGATTGAAGAGATTAGCATGTCTTTGATAAAAATCAAGAGCAGCCGAGCAGCACGACTACACAATACTCCAGCTGATGCAATGAAAGCGGACGTGCAAGCAACTGCAAAAGTACTTCACATTATCATGAAAACGAACGCAGAAGAGCAGTATCTAACTTTTAGCACCCGCTACATGACAAGCGAAAGTATTCTATAGAGCTTCCTAATTGTGACTGATGTCAATGTGATAAAGTTGAATCTAAAGTTAGGGCGACCCCGAGGGCAATATGCCGTCTGTCTGCTCGAAGTACGTATTTACTAGAAAATGCGTAGATGCAGGGTGAGGGCTTGTCTTGTGACGCAGTTAAGTGCTGTTTGTAGTGTGTGTCCTATCCACTTCCACCTCTTCTTTCTGATTTCCTCCACCATGATCTGGTGTGTTCTTTCCCACAGTAGGTTGTTGCTGATGGTGTCTGGCCAACGAATACGAAGTATTTTACGTAGACAGCTGATAATAAACACTTGTATCCTCTGGATGATGGCTTTCGTAGTTCTCCATGTTTCCGCTCCATACAGTAGAACTAACCTCACATTTGTATTGAAAATCCTGATTTCGGTTTTGGTTGAAAGTTGTTTGGAGTTCCAGATAATTTTCAACCGTAGAAATGCAGCCCTTGCTTTGCCAATCCGTGCCCTCACATCTGCATCGGATCCACCTTGATTGTCGATGATGCTGCCAAGACATATAAAGGTGTTAACGTCCTCCAAGGCATCTCCATCAAGAGTGATTTGGTTGGTGCGTGTTGTGTTGCATCGAAGAATTTCGCTACACTCGTCGTCTACTCTTGCATTGTTGTTGCGTGTGAGATAGAAGAGCCGGGTCATCTGCGAAGTCCAGATCGTCTAGCTGCGTCCCAACTGTCCAGTTGATACCATGCTTCCGTCCAGATGTCGACCTTTTCATAATCCATTCGATCATCAGGAGATGAAGATAAATGGTTAGAGTAAGCAACCTTGCCTCACACCGGTCTTCACCTCGAAAGAGGTGACATTGATTGCTGCCTTCTTGTTACTCTTTCCTGCAGGTTACGCAAGAGTATCATTAGAGATCCATTCCTTGTGATGCTGCTTCTTGCGACCAAGAACTTTGTGACATGCTGAAGTGATTGCCTCCTTAATCCCTTTCCAATTGTTCTCCAATGTTGCCTCCTCTCCATTGTGTAGATCCTGAAAGGCCTGGAACCTATTGGTGAGGGCTATCCTGAATTCGTTGAGCTTTACAGTATCCCGAAGAAAGGCCGTATTAAACTTGTGTGATGTTGTCTGTCCCGTTTTCCAGTGCTTGTTTAGTTTCAGTTTCATTTTGGCAATTAGCAAATGGTGATCTGAGGCTCTATCAGCTCCTCTCCTGGTTCTCACATCCTCCATGGTCCTTCTGAACGTTTTGTTGATACAGATATGATCAATCTGGTTTTTGGTAGTGTGATCCGGTGAAATCCATGTAGCTTTGTGTATACGTTTGTGCGGGAATATTGTGCCACCGATGACCAGTTTGTTGAAGGCACATAGGTTTGCAAATCTCTCACCGTTTTCGTTCCTTTCTCTTAGTCCATGTCGTCCCATGATGTCTTCATATCCAGTGTTGTCTATTCCAACCTTGGCATTCAGGTCTCCCATAAGAATCGTCAAATCCTTTGGTGAACATTTCTCGACGACTGACTGCAGCCCTTCGTAAAATTGATCGTTGTCGTCGTCACTGTAGTCGTTGGTAGCTGCATAACATTGGATGACGTTCATTGTAATGTCCTCTTTCTTTGTTTTGAAGGATGCATTAATGATCCTGGGTCCATGAGATTCCCATCCTATTAGTGCCTTTTGTGCATGTTTGGACAGCATCAGTGCAACTCCTTGTGTATGTGAATCATTTTCCTCTTCATGAACAGAGTATATCAGCAGTTCCCCTGAGGCAAGTCTCAGTTGTCCTACTTGTGTCCAATGTGTTTCACTGATTTCAAGCACCTCGAGGTTGTATCGTTTCATTTCTGCCGAAACTTGAAATAGTCTTTCAGTCTCCCACAATGTACGAACGTTCCATGTACCTAAAAAAATGGTTGCTCATGTTGTCAGGAGAGGCATCATCCCCGTGACTTCCGAGGGAACTCGGCTTTCATCACGCGACGTCATAATTCTTCCTCCAACTTCCAGGGCAGAGTTAAAATGGTTTGAATTATTTTTTCTGGTTAGCGTTTTTTTGGCAAGTTAGTTAATGACGGAATGGGGTCGCCAACCCCATGTCCAAACCTTCTTCTTTACGCAGGCTTGGGACCGGCAGTAGCCTCGAAGGTTCTACTGGCGGAGAAGGTGGATGAATAGACTTCAAATAATTAATAAAACATCAAAACCTTTACATAATAAGTAAATGTGTAACAATAATTAGATAGTGAAGAAAATAAACGCTATGAGGCTGAAAAATACCAACGAATGCAGGTTTTGAAAATAATGCTAATAATAACAAAATAAAATTTTGTACGTATTATTATGGCGTCTGTTATATGTAGGAGTCGGGATCGAACTCCGTTGGGAAATGATGAAGGTATACGATAGATCACCCGAAAATATCTAGGTTCATCTTTAATGTGACAACTGTCTGCCAGTTCAGATAAGTTGGAACTGCGTATTGTTTTTGACTGACCCTTCGTAAATCATCCTGGGAAATATTCACTCATTCTTCGAGTAAGTTGTCTGAAAATACGCTCAATATAGCAATCTCCACAGGAGCAGCTGAATTTGTAAATGCACCCAGAGTAGGTCAACTCAGGTAAAAAAAATGATCAGCTATTGTTCTAAAAGAAAAAGAAGCATTGGCGCAGAGCTCAAGCGACAACTGCCTCCGTATGTTCTCTTCATGGGAAGATTTTAAAGTCCCAGTTTCTCGATTCAGAAGGCTCAACTGACACATCTGGAAATCCTAGGGATAAAATGAGGTTTGACAGTTTCAAGATCAACTTGTCCAACCTTCTTATCTATATGGGAATGCAACGTTGTTTCCGTTGCCGGTTTCCTAAGGAAACACATTTTTGCAGTTTCATACCCACAGAGTCAGCTGAACAGATTTCACCCCAAACCTTGAGTGGAGGCAAATTAATTAACTATTTCATATCCGACTTACTTGACTTGAAAAACCTATGTGACCGCACGTTTCATTCAAGGTAGCTTGTTTGGGCTATAATAATAGAGTATATTTCTTGGAACTTCTGTTGTGAAGTGAATAAGGAGGTAAATCCATAGAGATATTATGAGGTTCTGTGCCAAAAATAGCACTGTCACTAGTAATGGAACACTTCAGAGAAATCACGACTGTATAGTAAGTTTATTGACGACGAGGAAACATTTAATGTGGATGACCTGCCTTAAGAGATAGTAAACATAACAGAAAGCATTGCACACATTTAGTCCTCACAAACTCGTACGAAGTGAAGAAACTGTGCCTAATCACAGTTTTTCACTTTCTCTGGGTGATATACTGAACAATGAAGGAGTCAACATCTGTGGAAATTCAAGAGATACGGTGGACAGCTCGGATGCAGTTGAACGATCTAGACTTCACAATCTATCTGGCTCTCTCAAAAGCAACAGCGAATGCAAGAGAAGAGAAACACAAAGCAGCAGCCAAAGCCGCTTTAGGACTAAATATGCAGAAAAGGAAAAAGGAGGTTTTTCAATATCACAAAACATACTACCACGAACTTCATTTGAATTTTAGGCTTAGAGGGTGTTCAGAAATCCATGCAGTATTATAGATAAATATCGTTTTAGAATGTTTTGTTTTTTTGGGTTGATTGGATAAGCTTTATACTACCGTCAGGTCATGCTTCGTTAGATAGGGGGAATCAAAGTACAGGTACCTTGTAAGCTTAATAGGTCATATCCATGTTGGAGGGCGGGTAGAGGTACTGCTGTAGGTCCTACTTGTTCTTCCGGTGAGAATTAGGGGATGAGAGTGAACCCTAAATTGAAGTGTCAGAAAGGGCTTGTTTTTTGCATGGAGGGATTTCGCGGGCCGGTGTAGAATCTATTTAGAATGTTTTGTTTTTTGGAAAATCCCTCCATGTATATATATTTGTGTTATTATCTGACTGACTCTTTCTGTTGACATTTTGGTACTCTATTTGATACCATTTTGAGATTTTATCATTGTATCTTGTTATTATTTCTATATCTTGTACTTATATTGAAGTTTTTATGTTTGCTTCTGAACTGTACATATGTTGTTTAAATTTGATATTTAATATGGCTACAGCCATTTTTGGATTTGATACCGTAGCAATTCTTCCAGAAACGGATACCCAAAAGAGTAAATTGGATTTGGAAGGTGTAACAATAGTTAGGTAATTGTCTGTATTTCTATTTTATATTGAATAAAGAACGTTTTCTCCAGTCAGTCAGTCAGTCAGTTGCAACGTAGAACTTCGTACGTATGTACATAAGTTCATGTTGCCATACCACATTATTAGCACAGAGACGCAAATGTCAAATCAAATCCCATAGTGATAAAGACAGTAGAGGTATTAATGTTATTAAAGAAGACTAAAGTTCGAAGATATTATTCAAAAAATATAATTCAGTGAGATCAGGTTAGAAAGACAAAGGTAGAGGTGCTGGCTAATCCAGAAGATTAGGATTTGAGAGAGCTCAAAGAGTGGATGCACCTGCGCCATTGCAAACGATTTTGAGCCATGTCTCGCGGACCACAACCAGGTAGTCTACATCTACCAACATGACTCAGTCCACTCGTCAATGACTTCATGGATTTCTGCCATGTTTTGGTCTGGCCGCCCCTAACTTTCTTCCAACCTACTCCTACACCACAAAACATAGCTCGTCGAGGCAGTCGTTATTTAGTCATACGTAACACATGTCCCAACCACCTCAACTGATCAAGTTTCACCACTTCATCTATTGATCTGCCATCCTTACCTAGTACTCCTTTCCTAACGACAGCATTGCTTACTCGATGGTCCCACGATATACGAGCAATGCTTCTTAAACATCT